>MAVT02000632.1:0-25322 GCA_001702395.2 Diaporthe helianthi
TTCCTCTACGGCGTCAGACGTGCCTTCGGCGGCATCTAGCAGAGCGACGACCTAATACTGTTGGGTTCTTGTTTTTAATATAAGAGAATACAATTTAATATATAAATATATAACTTTATAAATAGGGATATAAATAAATGAATATTATAAAACTTAATTTAATATTAATTATAAGAATAACTTTTTATTTATTACTTCTAAAATTTTAACTTATTTATAACTTAAACTAAACTTTTTTAATATATTTATTATATACTCTAAGTATTATATATAGCTACCTAAGTATATTAAAAATTATTAAGGTAAATAGTTATATAATATAGTAGGATAAAGATATTAAAAACGTTTTATATAAAGTATAAAAAGATAACGCTAATAGTTAACTACTTTAAATAAGGTATAAATATATATTTATAATTACAAAGAAGGAGTTATAATAGAAGTAAAGTATATTTAAACGCTATATTCGTTAAAGTACTTTAACATTAACAATTTATAATTTATTAAATAGAACAATAATAATAAAGTTCTAAGTAAGGTTTTTATATAGATTTATATCGTTTATACTTAATATTTATAGTTGAAATATCTAAGATATAAGTCGTATAAAAAGTATAATAACGTACTATTTAAAGTATTATTAGAAATTATTAGAGAAATAAGTTTAAATTAATTATAAATACGTAACATTAATTTTAAAATTACTAATATAACATGTTTATTATATAGTTTCTTTTAAAAAAAAATATTGTCCTCCATTTAAAAACATTTTAAAAAAAATTAAATTAAACTACTAACATAGTTTATTTTTAGAAAGGTTAATATTTTTTTATAATAAAAATTCAAAGGTAAGTAATTAGCGAGCGTGATTGATAATCGTAAATATTAGTTCTTACTAAAATTATACTCTAAGTTTTATATGTTTATAGGGGTTGTGGCTATGTGGGGCTTAGGCACCCGCTGCGCCAGTACACGTAGATGACTGCAGGCCGAACTTTACACATCGACCGATAATTGGACCTTCCCGACCTCGCCCAGATCAGCGCACTTCAGTCCAGGCGTCCAGTTCACAACTCCTCAAATCTCACTGTCAACCAACTAAGCTGTACCTCGCATACCCGGTCCCTTGGAGGCCAATAGTTGATCTCCGACCCCACAATGAGCTCAATGGCCTCTGTGAACCTGGCGGCCTTGTCGCCTGCCATGGCGAGCACTTTGCCCTCATTGGAGCAGATCCAGTCAAGCGACTACTTCCAGCAGATGCTCATCACTGACTCCGCGCTTGAGAGTCTGAGCGTCTGGAGAAACAGCTTGGACCTCGAGCTCCAGGCCCTGGCCCCATCCGTTTCGGAAGAGGAGCCCCTCAGCACCGAAGCCGCCGCGGAGTATGAAGCTATCACACAGGCCATCGACGAGCTCGAAGAACAGGTCGAGACTTTCGAAAACCTCCAGGCAGAAGCGCGACATCTTTTCGAGCTACGCGCTCGTTCACTCCGGCGGAGAGAGACGGGCATCATGGACCTGCCGGCTGAGGTGCTACTGGCAATCTTCGAGAACTTCCGGCCTCGGTTGGATTTCAGTACGATGACATCCAACCGAGACAACGACGGGGCTGACATCGAGACCATTAAGAAAATCAGGCTTACGTGCCTTTGGTTCCGTCAGATCAGCTCTCGCCTGCTGATCGGGTGCCTCAGCGTCTCCCCTAACATGAAGTCTCTCGATCGTCTTAAGATGGTATCAAGCCACCCTGAAATTTCTAGAGGCGAGCGGGTTTTGAGCATAGATTTGAGATATTACTCCGGCTCGGTTGCAAGAAACATCCACGCCTTCTCAGCCATATGCGTCGATAAGCTGCACGCAAGCATCGAAATTGAGAAAATCAGAATACAGAGACGCGAACAACGAGAGGACGACAAAGTGCGAGATGAAGAGCACAGATTGCCGCGCAAGGATGTGTCCATACAGCTGGCCAGAGATGGTGTGCGACGTCTTCAACGTGTTTTGTCGGCGTGGGATACATTCCGCAACCCCGAAGCCTCCGTCCAAGACTCTGCTCAACCCAACGCGGCCGTACTCGCCCTACAGAGAGGCCACGAACGCTATCAACAATTGTATGAGGAACAGCAGAGGCTCATACAGGACGGCTCATTCGCACGTGCGCTTGCCGCGACCGCCGCCGCAAGCAAGTCAAAAGTATGGCTATGCATGTCGGATGTGCACATGGGGCCCTCCTCGGGTGGCCTCCCCAGGCCCAATGTCGGAGTTCTTGCCAAGTCGAATTTTCTTTCATTCACGGACCCGGGTTGCTTCGAACCTGCTCTGTCCTACATGGTCCAACCTCAGTCGTGGACAGGTCTTGAGGCCAATGACCCTCAGGGCGACGTCCCGCAATCACTTCTCTTTGAGGTACCTCTAGCGATGCACACAGCTGGGGCTCAGATGGCTGCACTCGAAGTTCATCTAAAATGTGCACCTCAGAAGCTGGACCTCAGAATGTCGGCTGAACAGCTCACTTGCTTCACCAAGGCTACCGAGGACCTGAAGGCTTTCAAATTTATGACGAGTCCATACGATCAAGTTTTTGTACCCAATGCGGAGGGTTTGCGGGATCTCTACGCTTATCTCAGTGCAGCGATGGGCCGTCAAATAGTACCAAACTTGCACTTGGATCTCGCCACCACGGACATGAAGTTTGACGTTGCTCCATTCCCCATTGAGCCTCTACTCCGCTGTTCAAATTGGCATGGTCTAAAGTTAGCCAAGCTTGCGAACCTTGTTGCGGAGATTGAAGACCTGAGAAAGCTCACAGACATGCTTGAGCCCGGGACGCAGCTCCAGTTCAACTGTTTTCTTTTGAGTAGCGGGACTTGGGCTGCAGCACTCGACTATCTCCGCTCAAAAGTCGGCCAGGATTCTTGGATTAGCCACCCACTAGGGGCAGAATGCTTTGACATGGGATGGGAAGAGTACGAAAAAGTATTTGACCCGCCGTACACGGTAAATGAAGGTGGTGGGCACAGAAGAAGCAAGGCCACGCAGTACATCAGATCTGTAGAGGGTATAAAGAATCCCTTGCTTGTGCACAACACCACCACTGGCTGAGTATCCAATGGGAATCCCAAGACACAACATGCCCAGGCTAATGTGGAAATAATGGTGTGGCTGCCACATTTATTAGTCACATAATTGTTCTTTAAGCATTGCAATCACAAGTAACGTTGCTAGCCCTGATTCCGACCACCCCCTGATTCCGACCACCTCCTTTTTCAACTACCTCTTCGACTTGAGGCTGTTGGTACCGCTACAACTATAGAATCCTCAATAACTGTTGGTGTTTCTAATTCTTCGTCTTCGTTGCTTTCCTTAAATACCCGCCCCACCTTAATTTAAGCCCGTTGTATTGCCTTAATGTTTACAAAAAGCTTATTCAGATCGAGTTATACCTTTTTTCTTCGAGTTAACCTTATTGCCTTAATTTAACGTTTTAGCTTTTAATTTTTTTTATATAAACATTGTAAAATCTACGTTTTTCTAGTTTTAATTTTTAAGGATTTTTCGAAATAGAAGTTGTTGTGTAAGGCTTAAGTTCCTTTGCCAAGTATATCTAGCTACTATACTACGTAGCTTTTACAATTGCCTGAGAGTTAAAAAAAGAGTTCCTTTTAGCTAATAAAAGCACTTATCTATATAAAAATAGCTACTATTTCTTGTAATAATAATCTTTTTAAGCAAATTTGCTTCTTTAACTTAATTATTTTTAACAAAGCAGCTTCTAAATACTCTATGCTTAAACATTAGCTAAAAACTAGTTGCTCGCTAGCTAGAGTAAATATTTAACCTTATAAGAGTTTTTAATTAAGCCTTATAATAGCAATAAAGAAACTATTTCTTTGCTATAACTATAAATAAATTGTATTTTTTTATTAATTAAAACGCTTTTTAAAAGCAATTTTAAGCAAGCTAAAAACTGCTATATTAAGTAGTTAAAGCATATGTAAGGTTGCTGCTAGAAGAAATACAATATAAACCTTATTTGAGAAGTATTTTTATATAAAGTTAACTGTTATATGGGTATAGTGGCTATTTATTACTAGAAGCTTTTATTTTAACGGGTTTAACGGCGCTATAAGCGAAAAGAAGACTTTTTTAAGCTAGTAGATTGCAATAAGCTTTTTTATTTACTCTTTTTTTGTAGCTATAAATTACTAGCTATTGTAGTTCTTAAGGGCAATGAGAAACTACTACTATTAAATGCTTAGTTTTTTAAAAATAATTAAAAAAACTAAAGACTTGCCTATAGCAAATATATACTCTATAAACAAGGTTTATACTTTTGTATTAAAGTTTTTCTTAAAAAATTGCTACTATTAAAATAGCTAATTGTTAGCGCTTTTTTAAACTTTTTTTTATAAAACCTTCTTTATTTGCATTCTAGCAATTAGCTAGCTTAATTAATGTTACAATTAGCAGTTGTATAAAGTTAAACTATAACCTAATGTTTTTTTTGTTGCTATTCTAGGGCGCAGGGAAAACCCACCACCGATGGGCTATATAAGTAATTGTACCGCCGCGTAGATTTTTAAGCTTTTGGAACAACAATCTTAATCTTTTCTTTTGCCTTATACCGTATATATCCTCTTTGATTAAAGCGTACAAAATCTATTTTTTGGCCCCGGGCTACTATTTAACTTTTTTCCCCTTTTTTCCTTTACGGCGTTAGACGTGCTTTTGGCGGCATCTAGCAAAGCAATAACCTAATACTATTGAGTTCTCGTTTTTACTAGTGTTTGCCCTATAAATTAAACATAGGTTTCTTTGGCTGTTTTGCTTTAGTTTAATAAAGATAAAGATTTAGGAGAATAGCCTTTATTTGTAGTTTGTTCTTTTTGCCTTTATCGGGCCTTGGTAATTATCTAAAGGCTAGTAATTAGTGCTTTGCTATTAGCGAAATCGGGCTTATAAATCCTTCTTATTAGCAAGGAATTACTCGTCCTAAAGAGAGTGCAAGTTAGTTTCTTACTAAAAGACTCCTTTTTTAGCATACTTTCTATGCTTTTTAACTATTTTAGTTATTAGCCAAAAGATATATATGCTATCGAGGATAACTTTCTTTAATATTTGGAGTTTTTAACAAAGCCCTAGTTTTTAATAATACTTTAACAATCCTAATTAAGAAAGTGCAATACTTTTAATATATGTTTAATATTACTTTGATAATAATTAAGGCTTAGTAAAATAGTAGTTTGGTAGTTGCTAAAAACTACTATTAACTTGTAAAACTATTATAACTTAACTACTATTGTAAACACTTGGAATCCCAAGCAACTAAAGAAAATATAGAATAAATAAGCTGCTAGCAAAGCTAAATTAATTATTAAGTCTATGCATTTGTTTTAACAAGGCTATTATCGTTACTAGATATAAATAGGGACTCTTAGTTTTCGCTTTTCTAATAGATTAAATTTTAAATAACCAAAAGAAAAATACCCTTTTATATTTTACAAATGCTTTAAAAACCTTTGGTTATAGATATTACGCTTTTTTAATTAAATACCTTTAAAGACAATAGCTAACTTTAGAACCCCTTTTGTAGCTATTTCTCCTAGGGCCCTATTTGCTAAAGATGTTTCAAGATAGTTATCCTTTTTTACTAAAGCGTCAAGCTTATTAAGTACACTTTCCTTTATCCTAATTCCTCCCTATAAAGGTTAATACAATAATTTTTTACCTTTTAATTTACTTGCTAATGTTAGTAAACAAAGTAAAAACTAATCTCCTAAGTACTTTAAATATAAGGGCAAAGAACCCGCTTAAGCTATCCTTTTTGTTTTTAATAACTTGGTTAAAAATATTTAAGGTTAACTTTTACCTTCGTTTATGCATCTACCTTAGGTTGCATAACTATAGAGAATATTTAATTAAGCCTAATATGCAGCTAGAATTGCTTTAGTTATTGTTCTTTTAACTTAATTGCTACTATAATAAAGATAATAAATAAGCATAGTGTTAAAAGCTAGCGCAATATGTTGCTATATATATTTTTTGCTAATTGAATATCTCTAAGGCGTTTTTATAGGAAGAGCCCTTTCTATCTTCTCCATAGGTATAAGCCAATTATCCCCATTAAGATTAATATTTTTACCTAAAGGGTATAAGCATAGGACCCAAATATGTTTACAAAAGATATATTAATTTGCCGGCTTTAATTATTGCTAAATCTTAAAGAAGATGTTTTAAAGGCACGAGATGCTATAGCGAAATATAGAAAAAAGGCTGCGTTAAGGGATATACATAGGGGGTTTACAAAATTATAGCTGCTAGTAAAGGATAACCTTGTGTTGGTTATTAACAAACAATAAAAAACTAATTACTTATTTTTTCGCAAGTTAACCTATTAATAGTTTAAATTTTTTATTATTAAGTTTGTAGAACCCAATAATGTATACAAGCTTTGCACGCTAAATAATATTTTAATTAATAGCATATTCTTTTTGCACAAGCTTAAGAAATTTGTTAAATATAATAGAATTTAGAAGCCTAAAGTTCTATCTTTTTGAGCACCTTAATCTCTATTAATTAGGGCTTTAAACTCTAGGAAGGAAAATTTTAGTTAAGCCTTCCTAGATTCTATAGCACTTATACCTTTTGCAGATATTTCAAACTATAATAACAATCCTAATTAGTTCTAGAACTAGTTAGATGTTACTTTGCCATTAAAGGTAATACTACAACAATTATCTTTAATGTTTATTTCCTTATCCTCTTTAGCATCCTTTAACTTTTCTCTAAGGTATTATCCACTAGTTACAAGGTTATCCAATAAACTACTTATAGATTTTACGCAACTAAACTAGTATATTAATATTCCTTTAACTACTTGTAATAATACCCAAAAAACTAAATATAAGATATTCCTTAGTTTTTAATTACTTTTCTTTAATTCCATTTTTGCGTTCTTTATAACGCTATTTTTATCTTTAATGTTTAAAACATTAGGGGCTAGTATATTATTCTATTCTATCTACATTAATATACTAATATATAAGATATTTATTTATATATTTTGTTTTATATGCTTATTTTAATTTTTTAGCAAAAAGTATATATTTAATTAAAAAGCATATAATTAAAGAGCATTGTTTTATTTACTGCAAAAGGAGTTATTAAAAATTTATTATAGGTATTTAGCCCTTTGCACTAATATTAACATCTATCGAATATTCCTATAGTTATAACCTCCTCCTTCCTACTCCTACTCTTAATGTTCCTTAAGCTTTAGGCGCTTAGGTTAAACCTTAATCCCCTTAATCTCCCTAATAAAAGCTTTGTAGCACTCGTTATAGTTATATTAAAAAACAATTTAAGTAGTACTACTAATTTAAAGTTTAAATAGTAGTATATTTCGAAAATTAGTTTAATAGCTTGTAATAGCATTATTAATAATAGCAAAATTAGCAAGCTTGTTAAAGTAGTATTTTTAGCCCTTGATTACGTATATGCAATTTGCGCAAGTATTTCTTTTAAATCCTTGGATTAACCTACATTTAAAGAAGAGAACTATAATAAGTATACTCTAAGAAAAGTATTGTCTTGTTCTAAATATGCAATAGTTGCATAAAGTTTTATTCTAACGCTTTAGAGTAGCGATTAAAAGGCTTGCGGTATAATGTTTATTCTTGTTATTGCAAATTATAGATATATACCTTCTATAGGGTAGTCTTGCTATCTTCTCTACAAAGATGTTATTAACGTTTTCTATTATAAGCTTATAAATGTTTCGCTAGATAAACTTAAAATCCTTATTTCTAAGGAGCTTGCTAAAAAACGCTGCAATCTTTTTAGGGCTTTTCTAATTGTTTAAAAGCTAAGTAACATATTGGTTAGCACCCTTTCCCTCGAGGCGGTAAATACCTACGCTTTTAATAAAGATATAGTGGAGGGGATTCTTTTAAACCTACCTAATTATAAGGTATTCTCCTTGTTTAAAGTATATAGTGGAACTACTATTATAAAAAGTAGTAAAGCTTTTGTAATTAAAGATAAGCTTAGAAGTTGTAAGAGTAGATAACTCTTGCTTTTTGCTTTTCTTTTAATTATCCTCCTTGCTTTTCGGCTTAATGGGTTTTCTATCTTTAAAGACAAAATCTAGGAACGCTTACCTTACTTGCGCTTTCTTGCTTGGGAATTAAACACTAGTAGGTAGGATAGATTTATTGTTTATAAGATTATTTGCAAGATTGTTAATATTTATTTTATTACTTGCCATTTTAATTAAAAAAGCTAGGTGTAAATAAAAAAGTTTAAGTATTTTGTTAAAAAAAAAAAAAAAAGAAGAAGGTTAATAACTACTAGCAATAAAATTTAAAAACTTAAAAAAGGTAAAATAAAAACTAATAGAATTAATAGTTAAAAGTATTTAGTAACTTAGTTAAGGTTTAATTAAGCAACTACTATTTAATTAAATAAGGAAAAAACGCTAGTAAATTACTTAGCATTATAACTTTCTTTGCTAAATAACCCTTCTTTTAGCAACTATTTAAAAAAGCTTTATTTACTACCTTTAGCTAAGATTTAAATCTTTTTCTTTTTTTTTTGCAACGTAGTAGCTATCTTTTTTGCTTAATTCTATTTTAATTAAACCTTTTCTTCTTAAGGCAGTTAGTAGTAAACCTTTGAAAAGCAAGTTATATAAGGTTACTACTAAGCATTGCGCTAACTAAATATATTCTTACCTTTTTTACCTTTTTTTAATTATCTATATAGTAACCCCTAGGGATATAAAACTTTTTTTTTACTTTTTTCTTTTGTTATCTATATTTCTACTATTTTAATTAGCATGCTTTTTAAAATAAGCAAGCGTTAATAGTGCAAAAAGGGTAAATCTAAAAGGCTTTTATTAAATGTTTTAATGCAAAACCTTAAGAAGATTATTTAAAGTGCTTTTAAATTCTTTTTGCCGGAATATTTGCTTAACCTAAATGCTTTTTTGCCTAGTATTAAAAAGGGAATTAGTTTTAACTTAAAAGAAGTAGAAGTTAAGCTAAGTTTCCTGCCCTTTTATACTAACTTTGGTAATTACTATTTTAGAGTTCGTTTTCCAAACCTAGTAGATATTAAAAACTAGAATATATTTAAATACAATAAAAATATAGCTTTTAGCTAAAATTCTTTTAAAACTTAAGTTTTTATAAATAAGCTTTGTATTTTTGAATTCTAAGGAAACTTTAAGATAAAACAACTATTATTCTATAACGCTAATTAAATACTTCTCGAGGAAATAAAATATATTTTAAAAATATACTTTTCTGGGATTAATTTGTACCCTAAGCTTTGTTAACCTTCTAGATTTACTTGTTTTTTCAAAAAATACTAGGGGTATTTCTTGCTCTCGCTCTATAATGCTAAAGAACTTCTTGCTACTAAATAGCAATTTTGTAGCAATTATATTATTTCGCTCTTACAATAGCAGCTATTAAACCTTATTAATCTTGTTTTCTTTTTCAACTAGCCTACTAAGCACAATAAATACCTAATTCCAAACTTTAAGTAGTAAAAGCTTAAAAGAACTTATTAGTTTATTGTTCTATTTTTCTACTATTTTAATTATTAGATAGTTGCTATTTATAATTGCAAACTTAAAAAAATCTTAGTTGTAAATATTTATTTAAATTTGAAAAGCTATAAATTCAATTTCAAAGCTATAAAAAATATTATACTTTTGTATTTAAAAAATAGGCTTTCCAAAAAAAAAACTAATAAGCTGCTACTATTAGCTATATAACTTAATTTAATTACTTAACTTTTGTTTACAAACTATAAGTAGTATATAGCTAACTTTGTTGCTTTTTTTTTTTAGAAAAATAAAGAAAAATTTAACTAGATAGTTAAGGATTAGATAACCTTTAACCTTGTATAAAGTACTTCGTTTAGGCGTCCCTTAGAAGAATTTATTCTTTATATATAGATGTTTATAATCCAATTAGAGATAAACAAAACTAATAAATAGGTTTAATAGCTTATAAACTAACTTATTGTTACTCTAGATAAGATAAAAAACCTAAAAAAAACTAAAAGCTAGCTTATTTCTTAGCAAAAACTTATGCAAAAGGAGATATAGAATATTCTACTAAAAAAGCTATTACCTAATAGAAAACCTATAGAATTTATAATTAAAAATATTTCCTAGCAATTTAGCAAAATTAACCTAAAGCGCTCTATTAATTACCAAATGTCCTAGTATTAAACTCTAGGGTTTAATGTTATTAAAGAATTTAGTAAACTCTCTATAGTTAATATTGTTAAAAAAGTAAAAATAAAAAGCGCTACCTTATATACTAATTAGGTTATAATTTCTATGTTTAATAGGGCTTAGTTTTTACCTTCTAATTAGGATATAAAAGCAAAAGAAAAAAGTAAAACACTTGCTACAACTAAACTTTGTAAAGATGCTATTATTATATACAACGAGGCCGTGTATAAGTATATTAATACTTCGAAAGCATACAAGTAGGTTTTTATGCTAGCAATTTTACTTAGATACGTTATATAGGCAAACACTATTAAAATGGTCTTCAAGAAGGAAAAGCGTGCTACAAAGGAGGAGCAGGAGGTAGTATAGGAGGCTAAAAGGAGCCGCTAGAACGTTGAAAAAAACGCTTAAAGTCTTTAATTAGGTTGCTTCGATTATATTGCTCTATTGCCCACCGTATATACAATGGGTCTAAGAGGGGTGTATTTTAGGGCGTAGGGAAAACCTACCACTAATGGGCTATATAAATAGTTGTATCGCCGCGTAGATTTTTAAGCTTTTAGAACAACAATCTTAATCTTTTCTTTTACTCTATACCGTATATATCCTCTCTAATTAAAGCGTACAAAATCTATCTTTTGGCCCCGGGCCACCATTTAACTTTCTTCTCCTCTTTTCCTCTACGGCGTTAGATGTACCTTCGGCGGCATCTAGCAAAGCGACAACCTAACACTATTGGGTTCTCGTTTTTATTGCTACTTTAAGCCTTTTTATTTTTACTCGCTAGTATTTATAACTTTTAAGTATAGAGTAACGAAGTAGAAACGCCTTTAGCTACTTCTTCCTTAGTGGAGTAGGCTTGCTAAAGGAGGAGGCTAGCTGCATTGTAAGGGCTTTTGTTTCCTAGTAAGTTAATATATGCCCTAGATTACTTTAATTTACAAGAAATAGAGCTAATTGGTTTTTCTAATTGTTAGAAAAAGAACAATAGAGTTTATAAGAGATAGACTAGCTTTGCGCGCCGTAGAGATAATTATAGAGTGTAGTATAAAGGATATACTATACCCTAGAGGCTTGTTAAATTAGTATTCTATTTTTAATAGTAACAAGGGCGTTATATATTTCAACTTTTGAATATAGCTTTATAATAACGAGAATAATGTTTGTGCAAAGTTTAGTGTAAAGAAAAAAATCTGTTGTAATGTTATTAAGGGGTATATATAGGGTGGGGGAAAACACGTGTACGCGTGAACGCGGGTGTGGGGCGGTTGGAATTAGGGGGTGGTCGGAATTAGGGCCAGCAACGTTACTACACTAATAGGGCTTTGAAATTACTTAAGATAAGCTTTATAACTAATCTTTATGTTTTTAACTACTACTTATATTATACTAACTACTTAATAAGTTATAAATTGTGAAAATAAGAAGGAAGTATTTAAATTACCTATAAATGTAAGATATAGGACTAGCTTATATACTTATAAGCTACTTTTTACCCCCTTTCCCCTTACTATTTATCTATTTAACTACTTAGCTATTAAACTCTTTTTAGCCTATATATAAAGTTTTATAGTTTTTAATACTAGTACTTCTAGGTAGCTTTATTATAAATTTATAAATAACTTAAAGGTATAGAGTTCTTTTATTTAATATTAAATACTTATTAGTACTTTTAATTTTATATTTTTCCTTTCTTTTATATAATTTCTTTATATGTAAATATATTCTTATTTTCTTTCAAATGTTGTTCTTTAACTCTTATAAGTTATAAAACTTACTACCCTTACTTATATAAAATCTTCTAATATTATAATCACTAAAAATACTATGATTTAAATGTTTATTACGTTATAAAGGCACTGTACACCTTCTGGATATATCTAGATTAATAATAGAACTACCTAATTACCTAGGTACTTAGGTATATTTCTAGTTATAAAACAAAGTTCCTCACTAGGTACCTAATTTGATGTTCACAAACACCTTGAGACAGTTCATGATTTAGGTAAACATTGAGATTTTTTTCATTATTCTCCGTGATCCAAATAGGTCATTAAATCCATGTCATCAAAGCCCCAGCCAACCATTCCGAGAATGACAGTCAAAAGCCCCACCAAGTGTCAAAGACGCCCCATCCTGGGATATCCAAAAACATTTTCCCATCTTCCCACAGCCTAATCCACCAATACTGAAGAAAAAAGCCCTACCAGGACTTTATGGGTGGATGATCATCACCAAACCTGATCTATAAAGAAGCCGCCAGCCCATTTTTACGTACACACACAAACCTCTCCAAGTCTTCACAACACAGGACCACACACCTTAGTTGTTAGCAGCAGCCTTGCCACCCTTCTTCTTCCCACCACCATTAGCCTTGGGAGCAGCAGTCTGCTGGGCGGACGCAGCATCACCAGTCAGCGCGCCTGGGCCCAGCGCGACTGCGCTCGCCGCGAGGGCTGCAGCAGCCTCCCCCTTGGCACCGTTGCTCGCGGCTGGGTTGACAAAGTTGTCGTCTCCAGAAGCAGCTGCTGCCGCGTTGTTGTTGTTGTTGTTGTTGTTGTTGTTGTTGTTTTTGTTGGCCTTGGCATTGTTGCCAGTCGCTGCATCAGCATTGTCGGCTGCGGCTGCGGCACCCGTGGCCTGGGCAGCCTGTGCCGCGGCGGCCTGCGATGCCTTGGCTGCCTGAGCGGCTCCCTTCTTGCCCTTGGCCTCTGCGGCCGCTGCGCCGTCAGCTCCGTTGGCGTTTCCTCCGGCTGCTGCTCCGTTGGCGTTGGCGTTGTTCGCATTTCCGCCAGCTGCGGCTGCTTTGCCCTTACCGCCCCTGCAGGAAACGTGATGTCAGCATTGAGATGTAACCAGGTACGAGGTTGTGAGAAACTTTGTGATGCTCAGATGCTAGGAGAGCAGGTATATATATGTTTACGGTGTGTATAATCACAGGTCAACTCACTTTGCCTTGGCACCACCACCCTTGCCCTTTCCCTGGCCCTGACGAGCCTCGAGCGTAGCCGACACATCACGCTTCAGGTTTCCAAGCAGGCCGCTGAGGATGTCGCCAACACCACCGGCACCCTTCGCATTTGCTCCCTGGGCATCGGCACCCTTCGCATTACCCCCACCGATAGCACCACCGGCCAGACTGTGATTTTATATGTCAGTACACGTGGATCACTCAGTAAGTAAGCATTGAGGGAAAAAAAACATACCCCTCGAGGAGCTGGGTGAGCTGGTCAGCACTACCAGCCGCCTGGGCACCGGCATCCTGAGCGTTGCCGTCTTTGCCATCACCTGCCTTCTTGCCCTTCTTCCCATCTCCGGCGTCCGCATCGGCAGCGTCGGCGGCATCGTCAGCACCAGCACCAGCAGCGTCGGCGGTGCCGTTGTTGGCAGCGGCACCTGCTCCCTTGCCTTTCTTGCCGCCTTTCTTGCCCTTCTTTCCATTTCCAGCATCCGCGTTGTCTGCGTCGGCCGCATCAGCTGCGTCGGCGGTGCCGTTGTTGGCGGCGGCAGTAGCAGCTCCGGCTCCCTTGCCCTTCTTGCCGTCTTTCTTGCCCTTCTTTCCATCGCCAGCGTCAGAATTAGCCGCATCACCAGCATTGGCAGTTGCGTTGCCAGCAGCAGCAGCTATCATGTGTATGAAGATGGTCAGCCCTCACTCCTGGTGACAATGTCCAATGCTGGTTCACCCCAGCCCCATGGCTGGAAGTGGTCTATTCTCATGTTGTGGTATGAGTGTGGGGTAGGAGTGGTGGTGTATGTACTTACCAGCACCATTACCATCCTTGTTCTTATTCTTCTTTGGTTCCCGGGCGAGGATTTCGTAGTACGTGTCATACCCGACGGCACGGACCTCATTCTGCGGCATGTCACCAGCAGGCAGGGAGGCTACGTAGCCAGCTCCTGCGAAGAGCAGCATGGCCAAGCTTCCGATGTTCTTCATCTTGTATTCGGTACGTGGAAAAGGATAGTGTGGTTTTGAAGAAGGAAGGTCTAGAGCACAGCTAGATGTGGCTGTGTGAGAATATTGGCAGCCAATATGTTACAAAGGGGGCAATGTCTTGCATGTACGTACCTCAGGAGAAAGAAGGAAATGGGATCAACCCGATATAACTTGGCTATAAGGAGGGTAGGGGGAAAAGAACCAGGTCCACTGGAACGAAAGAAGAAAGTGAACTCGAAGTTGGTGCAAGAGATGCCTGGACAAGAGACATTACAATCAAGAGAGAGAGAAAAGGAGGAACAGTCTTATATCCATCTAGTTCCCCCATCCCATCCTCCCAACTGTCCTCCATCCTTGTTTGGACGGCCCGGGGGGTTGGACGGAAACTTGAGATCCGTCTAGTCTGGGACGTGGAGGAGGTTGCAACTGGCAATGTCCTCTACTTACTAGCGTCTAACGAAACATCAACTTCATCTCATCTGAATGTTCCCAGTCCAAGGATGACAGCGGGGTTCAGACTTTGAGCTCAGGTCAACGGACAAGGATAGGACGAGCAGGTAAAAGGCCCGTACCCAAGGGGGAGCACTGCTACCCAGGGGTTGCCAGGCCGTCGAGTTGGAGACAAGCCAGATCAAGCTCTCGTGCCGCTAGAACCACGAGCTGGGCGGGCATATGCAAGCGACTCGGCAGGGAGATCACAGTTGAGTGACGTGCTGTTGGGTTCTTGGGGCGTTTGTGGAACAGCGCCTTGGTTACCGATTTTAGCGGAAACTAAACAGACCAATGGTGATTATGCTGGGATCACCGGGTTGTTTGGGCTTGGCAGAAGATCTGTAAATCACACAGGAGAAGGCTAGTGGCGCCGTGCGGCTCGTGGTTTGCACTGCACGGTAGTTGGGATGCATGTTCGATGCGGGAGCAGGGTTGAGCCAAACCGTGGATCAAACGATCAGGACACTCCGCATGGACCGCCTGGATGGACGCGTATGGGCGTGTTGAAGGAGGGTGGGCAAGGATACCTAGGTAGGAATGGTTAAACCTGATCACGAAAGACCCGCCCGTCCATGAGTCCAGGCTTGAACTAGAAGCCGCGAGATTTCAGCCATGTTCCAGAAAATTGGGGCAAAAGGAGGGCAGGCTGATGGCGATCGTGGGGGATTAAACCTCGGACCCTTGGTGCACATTGGCCAGGGCCAACCCACCACAATCACATCTACCGAGCTGGGGCGCGGAATGTGGGTGTGCAGTCATGCCAGCCTCCCGTGCTTAGTTTAGTCCACTAAGACCCTTACAAGACTTGGACAGAGAATGCTGAAATCTATGACTGAACTCGACGACGCGTGAAACTGGGCTGATCCTCGAAGTAATCGACGAGTCCTTTAGGGAGGCTGCTTGGGAGGATCATGAGTAGCGATGCTTCATGCCACTGTGCTGTCAACGTAGCGTCAGTCGTTGCAGAATCCACCCACAGTGTGTCGCACAATGTGACGGACAGCTCGGAGATCCCAGACATCAACTGGGCTCCAACCACCGTGAGGCAGAGAGAGAAAGGGGCTAGGAAGCCAGGAAGCATTGAATCATGGCGGCTGGCGATGACGATAGCGAGCAGAAGAAGAAGTGCTCATCAGGCACAGTCAGTCCAGAATGGAACTGTTCGCCATCGAATCAACACTGCATTGGCCAGCAGTGCGTTTCGGGGGAGCAGTGGAGCTCTGTGGGAGTCCCCGTCAACCCTGTCTTGGCACAGATAATGTCTGAAAGAAGCTTAACAGAGCCTCATTAGGGCCCCATTCTGAAACAGGGCGCTTGTGCTGGTAAGGTGGGCTGTGGGTCGCCACATGTTCCAGAGCCAAGACTTTTTGACGGGGGGAGAAAGTTGGGAAGAGACGAGCCTGACTGGGCTGGCAGGCTGGACTGGTAGAACTGGCTAGGCGAGCGGTTGACATTCGAGATGACAGCAGCCTATAAGCCAGATGGATGGATGGTTGAAGATGTCATGGACCCGAGGCAGTGTCTGTTAGAGTTGTGGAACATGCCACCATCTGTCGAGTCGTTGTTCGGTTTCATGGATGCTGCCTCGGTCAGTGCTAACATGAAAAGAAGCGAGAAACCCAGCATGTAGAGGCTACCTATTTGGTGCTCATGCATCAGTGGTGCTTCTGCATTAATGCTTGGTTGCGAAAACGTGGTGATGTGCATCTTAGATAACTGGTATATGTTCCACCCCATTGCCAAGGTTAAAGCCAATGCTTGAGCCTGACGATCCGTTTTTTTTTGTTTTTCTGGTTCCTGGAGTAATCTGCAGCCTGGATAAGAAGCTTGTATTTCTATTGTATGGTGCCCTCTCTGTTATTGAAGTTCGAGAACCCACAGAGAAGGCTTGAGAGGACACAGGAGCAGGTTGAGAACGGTCAAGATCAAGAACAGCACCACAGACACCGGTCAGAATAACATCTCACCCAAGAAGCCAATGATGCAACGAGGCTACTCGGTCATCTCAGCGAGGTTGAATGTGGGAGTGGAATGCTGGCCAAGTAATGGCTTGATGGGTGTGTGTTGACGAAAATGGTTGATTGAGTAAGTGACTGCTCATTGACAGAGCTGGGAGCCTACGCCAGGAAAGAAACGGGAGAAGGACAAGGCTAAGGGGTAGGGCAACAGAGTCACAAGCAAATCGGCATCCAGCCACCGGTTCGTCGGTGCCGGATGCGGCTTGCGTCGGAAGATCGGAAGAGGCAGGTGGGGACAACAGACCTCGGCGAACAGGAGGGTAGTGGCCACTCAGACGAGTCCTGAAGAAAATGACCAGTTGATCGGCTGCTGGGGCCCATCTGCCCCAGCAAAAAGCTGCAGCCGAAAAATGGACCAGAGATGCGCACATGCGGTGCGATGCGTCATTCCAGCACCCTCAAAGTGGTCAACATCACCACCAATCCCTCGCTCACAACACCGATTCCAAATAGTCCTGAAATACTCATACGCTGCTGATTCCCATGCACCACAAGGGACGAGCACTAGATCTCCGCTGACGAGCATATACCTTGTTCAATGCCTCGAGTGCATTGACGAGTTCACCCCACCATCCACCACCACGCCCACCTCCACCACCGACTCTTCCCTCCCCGAAGCCACCAAATTCCACACACCACACACATCATGTCCGCACCTGTGAGGATACCAGGGTGCCTTTCTAGGGCAGCAACATCACTCGCCAGAGCCAGATCACAATTGCATACCCCACGAGCAGTAGCATCATGCTTCCCACGGAGGACAATACTGCGCCAGTCATACGCCGCGACAAGCAGGACAACGCAGGTCAGGCTGTTCTCCGTCAGTGCCTCGAGGCCCATGGCCACCCCAGATGACTCCTTCGACCCAGCCACAATAGAACGGGAGAGTGACCAGGTCGATGTGTGTATCGTAGGCGGAGGTGCGCCCCCAGTCTCTTGGATCTTCTCGTAGAGTACACAAGCATGTCTAACCAAACCCCATCCCTCTTCCCCCACAGGCCCAGCAGGTCTCTCCGCCGCCATCCGGCTCAAACAACTCGCCAACGAAGCCGGCAACGAAGACTTCCGAGTCCTGCTCCTCGAGAAGGCCGGCGAGCTCGGCGCCCACATCCTCTCCGGTGCCGTCATCCAGCCCAACGCCGTCGAGGAGCTCTTCCCAGACTGGCTGGCCGAGGACAACGAGTCACGCTTCGAGGGCGCCACCCCGGCCGGCGACGACCACATGCGCTTCCTGACCAAGTCCATGTCGGTTCCCCTGCCCACCCCGCCGCCGATGCACAACAAGGGCAACTACATCCTCAGCCTGAACCAGTTCACAAAGTGGCTGGGTGACCGCGCCGAGGAGGTCGGCGTCGAGGTCTACCCCGGTTTCAGCGCCAGCGAGGTGCTATACAAGCCAGACGGGAGCGTTCTGGGCGTCGCAACCAACGACCTGGGCATCGGCCGCAGCGGGAAGCCAAAGGACACGTTCGAGCGCGGCATGGAGTTCCACGCCCGCGTGACCATGTTTGGCGAGGGCTGTCACGGCAGCCTGAGCAAGCAGGTCATCAAGAAGTTTGACCTGCGCAGCGAGTCGGACCCGCAGACGTATGGCCTGGGCGTCAAGGAGGTCTGGGAGGTGCAGCCGGAGAAGTTCAAGAAGGGCGACATCACACACTCGATGGGTTACCCCTTACCCTACGACACGTACGGCGGCGGGTGGATGTACCACTTTGGCGACAACTTGGTGTCCGTGGGGCTGGTCACGGCGCTCGACTACCCGAACCCGTGGATGAGCCCGTACCAGGAGTTCCAGAAGATGAAGAAGCACCCGCTGTACGCCTCAGTGCTGGAGGGAGGCAAGTGCATCTCGTATGGAGCCCGCGCGCTAATCGAGGGTGGGTTCCAGTCCATCCCCAAGGTCGCCTTCCCCGGCGGCGCGCTGATCGGCGACTCGGCCGGCTTCGTCAACCTGCCCAAGATCAAGGGCACGCACAACGCCATGAAGTCAGGCATGCTGGCCGCCGAGGCCGCCTGGACCGCGCTGAGCAACAGCGCCGACGACGGCTCCGTCTTCCTGTACGACTATGAGACCAAGCTGCGCGAGAGCTGGGTCTGGAAGGAGCTCAAAGAGGTGCGCAACCTGCGGCCCTCGTTTCACACGCCACTGGGCCTCTACGGCGGCATCATGTGGTCTGGTATCGACACCTTCCTGCTCAAGGGCCGCGTCCCCGTGACGTTCAGGCACAAGGTCCGGGACCACGCCGCGACCAAGCCCGCCGACAGTTGCCCCAAGATCGAGTACGAGAAGCCCGACGGCAAGCTCACCTTTGACATCCTCACCAGCGTCAGCCGCACGGGCACAAACCACGAGGAGGACCAGCCTGTGCACCTGCAGGTCAAGGACTGGGATAAGCACACAGCCGAGACGTGGCCGACGTACAAGGGCCTCGAGAACAGGTTCTGCCCTGCTGGTGTGTATGAGTATGTCGAGGACGCGTCGAAGCCCGAGGGCGTGAGGTTCCAGATTAACGCGCAGAAGTAAGTGTTTTATGTTGTTTCCCCGGAATCTTTTATTTCTCTCAGCCCATTTCGGGCGTACATTTGCTCTCTGCTTCTGCGCCAGGACCGCAAAAGGAAAGGGAAGCTGACACTGCTCTCTCACACAGCTGTATACACTGCAAGACATGTGACATCAAGGCTCCCCACCAGGATATCAACTGGCAGGTCCCTCAGGGCGGCGAGGGTCCCAAGTACTACATGACGTAGAAAAGAAGCAGCACATTCATCCGCACGTATGAAAATTAAGCGTTAGACGTGCCCTGGTCGAAAGAGGCCAGCCAGCACGAGAGCTTCGCATGCTACAATACAAGGATTTATCTGTGATAGAAATTACTGGTTCGCAATTCTTGGGTGTATTCACGCATTTGTACTCCATATGCAGACATAGCCGGGCCGTTCGGGGTCTTCGAGGAAAGCAAAAACAAAAAAGGGAAGAAAAAAATTGAAAATTATACAACCCACATCCGGAGCTTGTTTTCTTGCTTCCCAGCCTAGCTATGCCATCGACTGATATGCCGCGCCATCAATGCGCATCTCGATGGAGGATGTCAAACAGGCGGGCAAGATGGGAAATTTCTGAGACCGAACGAGGGGCGGGCAGAGATGAACATTCTCAAGGCAATGATGACAAGACCCGAACGGCATTTCCGTTTCGAAATATTTCACTCGGTCTGCCGAATTTTCATTCATCATGTCCGGTCGGGCCTGGATTTTACCATCACGGCTCCAAGGGAGAAGCTCGGGCAGTACATATATATACATGTACATGTACATGTACATGTACTGAACCTGAATCGCTTACTCGGAGACGGAGAAGGGTGAGACTATTCAAGACCAAGAGAAGGAGAAAAGTTCCCATCGTGAGGGAAACGTGAATCGCAAACACCCAAAAAACTGTCGGGTGAAAAAAGCATCGGGAATAAAAGGAAGTTAGACCGGAAAGAAAGAAAAAAAAAGAAAACATCGAAACGACTCGTGACCGCTCGGGCAACCTTAAAGGCAGTAAGTCAGTGGTGCCGGGGCCGGGAACCGAATATCAAAGCTCGAGAAGAACAGAAGAAAAAGAAGAAAAAGGCTCGGGTACATTGCCCATCAGCTCTGACTCGCAAGCAACATCAGTCGAATCAACCTATGTTAATGGTAGTCAAATTGTACGAAGTTACAGGCAGGCAGGGCAGGCAGTGAGGTAGGCAGGCAAGCACGCCGGCGGGTGAATGCTCATCCCAAAAGCCGGCAAGAGGACAAAAGGAGTCGTCTAGTAGCACGTCCGGACATGACACGGCCACGGCAGATGCACCCTGGGGACGGGCACCCGGAGGCGTGGCAAGCCAAGCCAGATATCCCGAGGAAACACCAGACAAATGCGAAAAGGGGGTCCAGTCCAGCTTCCCCGGCAGCAGCGATAGCCAAGATAACCCGCCTCGAAAAGATTATACATACGCATGCATCTTATCAGAGGGCATCCAGCGTAGTCCATGATGTCCCCATCCATAACCACACGCGGCTGCGAGGCGCCAGCCAGCCAGCCAGCCGGGTGCCGGACCCACGAGGCCGGCCGGCTCGCCACACATCAGTGCCAGATAAGACCGGTAATCAAGCGGAGATCGAGAAAGCAAAGTAGTCTGTCTCTTCGTGGTATGCAGGTAGGATGCATGTGGAGGATGACGACAACCACGCTGCGAGGCTGGGCAGGCCAGGCCATCCCAGCCCAGCCTCGCGCGCAGGACGATGTGCGGGTTTGGGTGTGGGTGTGGGGTTACTCCGTAGTGGTACATACGAGCCACCTGCAGTGTCCAGCTGACCCGACGCATAATATCCAATATTCATCTTGTACTCGTAGTACTCCGTACTATACTAGGGTGCGTGCGAAACAAGGACGGAACGCACGGACGGGTATCCAGCCAGCCTCGCATTCGATCGGTTGTGGTGATTGTGCTGGCCGAACATTGAACCAGCCTGATGCGGGGTGGGCCATTCGCTCATTACTCAAGACGACGATAGAAGACCGACGGAAATAGAAAAGCTGGTCTATTGATTACACCGTAGTCTTGTGAATGACACGACAAGCGCCAAAAAAAAAAAGTAGCGCAATTATCCTATCCGCACTGGGGAAATACCTAGGCACGGACATGCCAATGATTTAGTACCTAGGTAGGTAAGTAGTCACTTGACCTCGTCCGACCACGAAAAAAAAAAGACGGACACAAAAAAGAGCAGCCTTAGTGTGAAGGTCGTAAGCAAATGGGTTGGATTCCGTTATCTGTCTCTTGTCTAAGTTTATACCTAAAGGCCAAAAGGCCGAGAACTACTTATAAGTACTCCAAGGAGGCCCGTACATAGTTCCTTCCTAACAATCTCCCCCCGCTCAAAAGGGTCCACATCCTCGTTAACGGGAAATCTACCAAGTCTAAAATAATACCCTTAAAAGCTAAAGGGTAAAACCTATAATTGCCATAGGGCGCACTATTAAATGTAACTTTAGAGGTCTAGATACCTCTCTAGCTCTAGGCTATCCTCTACTATCTCCATCTCTACTTATTAGTTCTTATAGTAGTTATAGCTATTATTATACTAAATTTTAAATAGATAGGTAATCGCAAGTAAACGCAGACAGTAGGGCTTCCGCTTTATCTCCTAATTATAATAACGTCTTCTATTTACGGAATTTAGGTCTAAGGCTAATATATTTAATAAGGTATTTCGTTATACTATTAGCGGTTTGCTTACTTAATACTTATCTTTTATAGTCCTCTATATAGATTAGTCTAATCCTAGGTAGGGCCCTCCTAAAAGAATCTATTAAGTATAGTTTAAGATAATTAACGAAAACTACATTATATCTAAGCTTCTATATTTATAGAAAGTTTAGTCTATACACTAAACAACCAATCCTTTTAGTAATTCTAAATAGCCTAGCGTACTATAGTTTATACTTACAACTAATATCCATTAGAATACTATATCCCTTATATAATTAAAGAAGCACTTATCATTGCTAGTCAAAATATACTTTTATAGTTATAGCTATAAGAGCAAGGGCATTATATATATAAATATAGCTTTATAGGAGATCTAAAAGATACTGCGAAACTTAATCTATAATAAGATCTAGTATATTATAAAAAATAAATCCTTTTATAATTTTATTTAGCAAGCTTCCCGTTACCTATAATTTACTATTATAGTATTTCAATTATATACACAATAATATATCAAACTATTTAGTAGAATTATTAAAGCTATAAATAAAGTACTAGAGAGTAAATTCAATTATTTATACTATCCTTTCTAAGTAGCTATTTATTTAGGGATAGTATATAGTTATATAGAGTAATTTTATTCCTAAAAGTTTCTAAATTAAAGACTAAACGTTAAAAAGGAATTTTAAATCTTTATTAAATAGAATTACCTTTAAATACCCCTAATTACTATATAATAATTATTATAATAGAGTAGATACCTAGTTTAAGGCCTTCTATATTAATTTCCTAGGTACTAATAGCAACTCCTTTAAAAATTTATAAACAATAAGTAAGATATAGTTAAATAAATCTAGCTTCGTTATAAGCAAGTTAAAAATAAAATCCATTATAATCCAGTAGTATAAACATAGGGGTTTAAGTATAGGTTATAGGTTACTATAAGCCCTATAGTAGTGGGTTTTGAAAACCTAATAATCTAGGTAGTAATAGGTAAACTTCTATAGTTTAAAATATAGTTTTCTAATATAATATAGGTAAAGGAACTCGCTAAATCTTGTATATCTATAATAGCTACTTATATATATAAGTTCTAAGATCTCTAGGATATATAAGTAAAGAATATAAAGTTGCAGTGTTCTATCCTTTAACGATATCTTCTAAATAAGGCTAAAGCAGATCTTAAATAGTAGGGAGGCCTTATTTATACTAAGAGTATTATTCTAATATATTATATAAAGGATTTATACCTATTTAGGGTCTATTTTATATTCTTCCTAAATATATTTATAAAACTTAAGTGATATTTTAACGTATACTTATCCGTCTTGCAAACTTCCTTTAGATAGTTATAAGGGGTTTGCAGAGCGTATTTCCGCTAAAAACAACTAAAGTTTATTATAGTTATTTAGGAGAACCTTAAAGCCTCTAGGAGTATCTATAGGCATTGCGTTTGGTAATAGTAAACGCAATAAAGTATTTAGTACAACATTCTTACAACCTAGTTTATAAAGGAAATTAATTTTAAAGCCGCTTATAAATTTAAGAGTATAAATAAGCTTCTTATTATTTATAAATATAGCTATAAAATTAATAATATTAGGTTATTTCAATAGTAATACAATAGCGGAATAATCTATATAGAGTATAGAATAATATTTTATAAGTTTAATCTATTATATATACTTCTTAAGAACCTATATACATCTAAGGATTTCTATCTCTATAGCCTAGTATTAACGTTCTACATTAAATAAACTATAGCTAAGATATATAATTATCTAGATAAAGGTTTATAATAGGTATATAATAATACGTTTATCTTTAAAAAGTTTTAAAATAGTATTATTATTAATTTAGTAAACCTAGACTTTCATTTTAAAAGTAAAAATATTAAAGTTAATAAAAAGTTATCGTTCTAGGTTAAAGTATATAACTAAGGTAAATATTATTAAATTAGACTTAATTATATTAAAATATACCTTTTTAGCCTTACTAAGTAAGGTAAATAGAATTTAATTTATCTAGCCTTACTAAGCTATTTTTCCCTTTAGTTTACTTATAGCGTTTAGTTAAAGAAGATTTATTTTCCTAGCCTTTAATAGTACAATTTTTATTATAAAGTAAGGTATATTATATCGCATATATCCTATAAGGCTTATAAAATGTTTAAGGTTTTTTAATAACTTAAGGAATTCTAGGGACTTAATAGCTTATAAGTGTTTTTTCGTTATAGATAATCTAAAGGAGTTAATATATCTCCCTAGTATAACTATTATAGGTACTGTAAAAAAGGATTTCTTTAGGGCTATAGCGATATTTACCTTTTTTAGCTATGCGAACACCTAACCTACGTTATAAAAATAATCTTCTAGCGTTCCGTTTATAGGAACTATAAGGTTGTTAGAATAGGCTTTACTAGAAGTACCTTTAAGTAGTTGGTCTATCTACCTCTAGATATACGCTAGACTACTATAGTATCCTATAATTGCGTACTTAAAAGTAAATTATTTATAAGCGGGTATTATTATAAATATCTATACTAATTTAGGGTATAGGCACTATTAGTAAAAGAAGGCTATTATATTAAAAACTATAATATATTTTATATTTATAATTTATATAAGGATATTGTTTTAGCTTTTTATTAAGTAGGCATCTAGAATAAATATCTAATTTAGCCCTTTAACGTTAATAACTATTTATCCTTTATAAGTTCTATTAAATATTATTTACTAGATAATAAATATAGAAAAGGAAAAAAATAGATTATCTTGTTTATTCTATTTTACTAGCTTTTTATAGTTTAGTTAATATTTTATTAACGATTTCTAAATCCTTTAAAGTTATAAAGTATATATAGTATTTCTTTAGAATTAACGTTAAACACTAACGAGTTGCCTACCCCAACGAGTTACCCATTTTTCAATGTTATTAGCATAATAACCCAAATTACAGTATTATATTAATTAAAATTGATTAAAACTAATTGGAACTAAATATATTAAATAATTTTTTATTTTTCTTATATATTTGCGCATTATGCCTAGGCTTTTTGCAGTTGCTATATTATCTAATAGTTAGTTTAGGGCAAACCGCCTCTTAGGCACTTCTACTTATTTTACTAGCTGGCCGCTTCCCCTTTGCATTTAATTCAATTATCTTTTTAGTATTTTGTATTGTAAATAATCCCCCTAACTATAAATATATTTGTTTAGCTAAGCAACGCTTTGAAAGTACTATATTTACCTCGCGAAGGGTTTTATTCTCCTTTGTTAACAAGGACACTATATAGGCTAATAACTAAGTGCCCTTTGCTAACTAGTTAATAGTAGTTAAAATTAGTATTAAAAAGCTTTTTTAATAATAAGTAATCTAAT
>MAVT02000633.1:2177-25320 GCA_001702395.2 Diaporthe helianthi
AGTATTATAATAATAAGTATTATAATAATAAGTATTATAATAATAAGTATTATAATAATAAGTATTATAAAAAAACTTTTAGTATTTTAAGTACTACTATAATATAGCTTTTTAGTAATTACTACTATTTAAATATTTATTTTTAGTATTACTATTATAAATAAAATAGAAAACGAATATTTACGTAGTATAAATCAGATAATATATAAGTATAATACGCTTCTAGTTTACTAACGTTAATTTACACTACTAGTTCGATATATAATACAACTATATAAGTTTATTAACTATATATATCCTTAGTTATCGTTTCTATCGCGACCTTTTTACCGTATCGCTTTAGCTATTCTATCTTATACCTAAGTAATTAAATCTCTAATTAGGTTTTCTTCTTATCGCTTAGTACTTATAAGGTTTTCTATAGTTAAATCTATTTTTAATAGCTAGTTAATTGTCTTATAAGCCCTTTTACTAGGCTAATTAGCTACTAGCTTAAGTGTTAAGGCTGTTAGCGCTAGCGAGGGAGTATTATATAGTAGGAAGAGGTTAAAGGTATTGAAAGTACTCGGCCTAGGTAGTGTACGTAAGAAGTGTAGTAGAATGAGGCGCTTTAATTAGTTATAGCGCAAGAGTAAATAACGTACTTCTAAATTATCCGGTTTTTTCTACACGACTATTCTTTCTTAGAAAATATTTTAAAATACTACTAAGTTTTTTTAAAATAGTTAATAAGTGTAAAAGTATTAATACTACTAATACTAAAACTAAGACTAATACTTTATCTAATAAATTATTAATTAACTTAACTTAAAGCTTTTTAAAGGATATATAAATTATTACTGAAATTTAAAAGCGTATAATTTCCTAAAGTAGTAAGTTTAAAGCTCCTATAATTACTGAAATAAAAAAAGCTTACGTTTTTTTATAGTTATAACGTTTTTAAATAAATTATTCTACTAGCTTTCATTAACTTAAGCATTTAGCTTAAGTAAAGAGGATGGTTAATAGAAACGTATAATATAAAGAATAAATGAAATGAAATAGTAAAAAGAATAAAAACTAAATAAATTAAGATATACTAATATTGAAATCGAGATTAAAATGTTTTAAGAATATTATAAGAAGCTAATAGAAGGATTAAAATAATACTAAAATTAAGGATTAAATATATATAGATATATAATCTTTTAATATAATTATTAGTTACTTAAAAGATTTAATAAGGGAAATCTTCCTCATTTTATTAAAAACATTTATATATATATTACTATTTATTAGAATAAATATATTATAATATTACTGGATACGAAATATGTATTAATATCTAATATAATTTGTAGAGGACAAAGGCTATAAGTATTACTAGAAAAAGCTATTAGGTAGACTACTTCGTACTTAGTTATATTCCTCCTTAATGAGAAGCGTTTAGGTAAATTTAGCTAAAACAGTCACTAATACACAACTATCACTACTAAGTAGTTATAATCATACATTCGAGAGCCCTATCGAAACATGGCATTCAAAGACAGCGTCCGCTGCGTGGTTATCCGACCACATTGGCAGCATGTGGAATAAATCTGTGAAGGGTGACTTCAGGCCGCGTAAACCAGGAGACTAGGACGCGTTCGGCCATTTGTTTTTCACGCAAAATAGGCCCGAATACATCTTATCTCGACTTCACATAGTGTTTACTTGGATTTCCATGATTGCGACATGGCATTAGTGAGTTTTCGTGAGCCGACGGTACGCCTGCTTTGAGCTGTCTATGGTCCACTTACAGTAATAAGCCGTATGAGAACTGCTCAATAAGCGATAAGCAGCTTCCAAGTGGCCTAGTCTCATAAGCCGCTAAAATGGACAAGCCATTCAGAGGTGTTTAAGCGGCTTAGACAAAGCATCTGGGAGTGAGCGGCTTGTTTGAAGTGGCGCGGTTGGGTCAACCACATGTGCAACAACCGCCCGCTCGACCAAAAGTTTATCCCACTATTGGTGTTCTGAATTGTACTTTGCAGTTCTAGAATCCTTCGGTAGCGCCTCCTCGATGTAGCTTGTGCTAAGGCTTATTGTGGCGAATTTAGACTCCGCTCTTTACGGCCCAAGAATCCTTTAGGAGCGCCTGCTAATAAGATAGCATGGACTGGACTGCGGCGGCTTCCACTCTTCTCTTCAGGGTCTTAGAATCCTTGAGGAGCGCCTCCCTGAGATAGCATAGGCTAAACTGCGGTGGCGCCCACTCTAATTCTTTACGGCCTTAGCATGGGATCCTATGGGAGCGCCTCCACGAGATAGCAAGGATGGTGAGGGCCGGTTGCAACGGCTACACTCCGAACCTTTCCCCTGCACGCCTGTGGCCGAACACAAAGTATTTCATTGCCGCAAACACTTGGAGAAGAATATATAGCCGCATTGATATGCCTTGACGCCTGCGAAAGCAGTGTATTTGCCGATCGGGAACACTAGGTGTGTGAAAACTTTATTTTTTCCATATGGAAAAGAAAGATGACTTCTGCGAATTCTTTGGCCGGGTCCGATTCAAATGTTCCTACCAATGCTCCCGGCACGGCGGCGCCCAAGCTGCGAGACAGCTGCCACGCCTGCGCATCCTCCAAGTTGAAATGTAGCAAAGAAAAACCGACTTGTGCGCGGTGCGCGAAGCGTCGAAAGCCATGTGAATATTTTGTGACGAGAAGAGGTGGACGAAGGCACCACCGGCCCACCACGGACCCAGGCATACAACAAGCACATGCATCATCTACCATCTCGGTGGCTACAACGACGAAAACATCACCTCAAGCCACCTCACAAACAGACTTTGGGCCAACGATCGTCTGCCTGGACAAGTATGGATCCAACTTGGCAGATATCGAGCCGATGAGCCCCGAACATAGCTCGGACGGTCGTCATTTTTCCAGCGCCAGCCCATCTGATATGGACATGGACATGGATTTGATGCTAGATGACTATTCGGCAATTGCATCACCTCTCACATTCGACATCTCAGACCTCACCAGCATCAACACTGAGCTGGGCTCTCTCACAAACGCTTCGACTATGAGTGCCATCACAGACTACTCATTCGACATCACCAAACCAGTCGACTTTGGCGATACCGGTGGCGGTAACCCGCTATTCCCGCCTGAAGCTCCCCTCCAGCAACAACCGCCGCCTATTTCTATTCTCAGCAGTGATGAGTTCACACTGTCAGCAACAGACTCCGTCCATATCGGAGCCGTTCCGTCGGCGTCAGGTCATCTGTGTAACTGCCATGCCCGAGTTCTTGAGGTTCTCAACCAGCTCTGTTCTTTGGAAGGCGGGTCGTCGACCGACAGTTCGCCAGGCGAAGGTTCGCTGCAAGCCCTCCTCGACGCCAACGAACGCATGCTCGACGCGGTAGGCAACACACTGCCCTGCGAGTGCTCCAAGGACGGGTTCCTACTCGTGACCATGTCCTTGGTGGCGTTCAAGGTGATGGCCCGTTACGAGGCCGCGGCGCGACGGCAGATGTCGTCCTGGTTTTGCGCAGCACAGATGCCAAATAGGATCATGCAGTCCACGGAGGAGTCCATTGGGCGCGGCAGCGCGACCACCAGTCACGAGAACAAGGTTCAAAAAGGGCCACTCGACGAGCGGATGGCCGCCCAGGTCGTCTTGAGCGAGCTGTACAGAGTGCAGCGCTTTGTCAGGGGCCTGGCCAAGCAGCTGAAGGAGATGGCAGGTTTGGAAATGAGCGCAGATAGCTCTGTCGAGCGGCTGTTTCACAGTTCCTCGCATCACGGTTCTCGAGGAACAGACTTCCTGATGGGTGGGATCTTCAACGATCCCGCTCTTCCATTCTCGGCGGCCTTCTTTTGTCAACTAGAGACAGATCTCCGCAGGCGGCTGCGTGGCCTGTCCAAAGAGCTTGCGGACCTTGTGCGAACCATTTAAAGTTGCGGAGAGCAAGTTCCATAGATTACATCCCCATTCTACAGACACTACTTACTAGATCTCTGACCTCACGGTTGCGGCCCTGGGTCATCTGGCCTTGCAGATTGTTCAACTTTGAAGATTGAATACTATCATGTTTCCCCCACAACTTGAACTTCCTACTTGATTCACTGTCTCGTACCCCGAAAACCTTTCTGAAGTGTGTCTCCACCGTGCACAGCTATTGGAGTTTGTGAGCCAGGATTTGCCGTGAGGACCTGTAGAGTCTAGACCCGCATTCTGAATCACACGTAACGTTCCTTTGGTGTGGACCCTGAATCTTCACCGTTCCGCGGCGACTGCTAGGATATTGGGTACCTAGGTAACGTCAGGCGTGCCTAAAGCTGTAACACGCGCTTACGAGAGACGCCCGGGTTGATACTCGACGGATGCTTGTGCCAGGGGTTCTCGATTCAGCGCCGGCGCTGTCCTCTCCGGCGCGGTCTCAAATCCGCATAGCTGCATATTAAACCGCGCGGGAAATTTACTCCTTGCTGTCAACCCTATAGATACTCCGTAGCTGCGTCTAACAGCGCGCGGGAAATGCACCTATGCTCCACACTGTCAACCCAGCACAGTGCTGTCTGTCAGTGCCCAAGCCTGAGGTGTGAAATCTGGGCACACTCGGACAACTACTTCTCTTCAAGTCCGACGTAGTAGCATTACTAACATGTCGACTGTGTCGTACGGTCGTACCTCGAGACACTATTATTATTATGGATAGGCTCGACAGAGCTATTACCTAGGTACCTATCTCGTCACACAGAAATCATTCCAACCAGTTACCAGAGGAAGATCACAAAGCAAACTTTAGAAAGAGAACCAGTCAAGAGGCTTGTGTCTTGCTGCCTATCAAACTCGCGTTCCCAAAACTTCTCAGGCTGGATTAAACAATCACTACCACAATTGGTCTTTGACAAAAAACTGTGTCCTCTTCGTGGCAGTCACCGACCGACCTGAGACGAGAACATGACGCATCCATTCACACCTGAGCATACAGAAATGCCAGGCTCTAGGAAAACGACCGCGGTTGATTCTGCCGGTCCAACTGCATCCTCGACGACCTTGTCTCCACAATCCAGCAACAACATCCAACTACACACAGCCGATGAGCATGTCCAGGAAAGGGGCGGAAACGTAAACCACCATGTGCTGCGGGCAGAAGAGAAGCAGGAGGACTTGTCAGAGTATCCAAGCAATGCTCGTCTGCTGTTTCTCTTTTTGGCCCTCATTCTCTGCATGCTTTTGGCCGTCATCGACATGACCATCACAGCCACGGCGGTACCGCACATCACCGACGAGTTTCATAGTCTGAACGATGTAGGATGGTATGCGTCAGTATTCTTCATGACGGTGGCATCTTCGCAGTCAACATGGGGCAAGATCTTCCGGTACTTTGACCTCAAGGCCATGTTTTTGGGGTCCATTGCTCTGTTCGAGCTTGGAAACTTGATTTGTGGTAAGTGCCCTTCCCGATTTCCATGACCAATATCATTGGGAATGCTATCGTGATGGCGACAAGACGGCTCACATTTCGCAATTGATGTGTACCTATGCAGGCGTGGCACCAAACAGCAACGCCTTGATCGTCGGCCGTGCCATTACCGGCCTCGGCGCCTCGGGCGTGATAGCAGGCTGCTACACCGTGGCCGCCTTCGCCGTGCGCCCCGCGCAACGGCCAGCCTTCACCGGCGGACTGGCCGCCACCTACGGCATCGGGTCCAGCATCGCGCCCGTCATTGGTGGCGTGCTGGCCGACAGGGTCACGTGGCGCTGGTGCTTCTACCTCAACCTGCCCATCGGGGGCTTCGCCGCCGCGGTGCTGTTCTTCATCTTCAAGACGCCGCCCCAGGCGCGCAGCGAGGCCGACCACAACGCCCCGTGGAGGGAGAAGCTGCTGCAGATGGACCTTCCGGGCTTCTTCATCAGCCTCGCGGCAGTGACTTGCCTGCTACTGGCGCTCTTGTGGGGAGGCACCGCCAAAAGATGGGATTCGGCGGATGTGATCGGCACGCTTGTGGGATTCTTCTTGCTCGCCATATTGTTCGCCGTTGTTGAGTACTACCAGGGCGAACGCTCCATGGTCGTCCCAAGGATCATGAAACAGCGGCTCGTCTTGGTAGGAAGTGTTGTTGGTTTTCTGTAAGTTGCATTTGATCTACCGGTATCTCCCAGGCCCCTGGAGCCCTAGTAGAAAATGTAAATTGTTTTACTGACACCAGCAACCTTGGAACCAGAACTGGTGGTGCTCAATTCGTTTTGGTCTACTACGTTCCCATATATTTCCAAGCCATTCTAGGCATGAGCGCTCAAGACAGCGGTGTCAGAAATCTGGCATACATTATTGCTATCTGTGAGTTCCATCAATCTCTTTCCACCACCTTCGACCTTTGCATAACTAGGGTACCTCCCTCCGCATAATAAAGATGAGAATTAATATCTTACTGAAATTACACACGTACCTAGCGCTCTTCACTATCGTTTCTGGTGCCGCTATCAGCATCACTGGTCACTCTACGCCGCTTGTCGTAGGCGGCTGCGCGCTGTGGACCGTCGCAGCGGGGCTTATCACTACGTGGTCCAAGTCGACGACGACCGGGCAGACGATCGGCTACCAGATCCTCGCTGGTGTAGGCGTTGGGATAGCCTACCAGGGACCCATTCTGGCGGCTCAGGCGCTCGCCGCACCCACCGACATCGCCGCCACCAGTGCCATGTTGCTGTTCTTTCAAACCATGGGCGGTGCATTCACCGTGTCGGCGGCCCAGTCAGGTTTCACGAATGAGCTGATACGCAGACTGCGAGGATACTCGCCCGAGACGGATGTCATGGCCGTCATTGCCACGGGCGTCACTGAGCTCCCCAAGGTCTATGGCGGGCAGGAGCTGGATGCCATCCTCCGCAGCTACAGCGATGGGCTGCAGGTCGTGTTCACTATTATTGTTGGCCTCACTGGAGCTGCCACGTTGTGCGCGTTGTTCCTGCCTTGGAGGTCATTCAAGTCTATTCGGGCGCAAAGAGGGGACAAAATATAGTGCTGATAATGCTGACATCTAGAACCAGATCGCCTCTTCTTAAAGGGGAGGATTCTGGGGGACGAAACTTATTTGAAAATTTTTGGATAGCCTTAGCATATCTAGGGATGAATTGCTACATGTATGGGTAGTTTATGGGAGGGAAATCTACATTTGAAAACAAAATTGGATAACGTTACAAGCAGGTCACTCTTCGGCGTGCTTGCATCGCACATTCCAATCTCCCGTGCGCAAGACTTCAAAGTGAATGAAAACATTAAATATCCTGGGTAAAGCTAGCCGCAAGTCAACGGTGGCTCCCTAGGTATGGAAGAAAAGGGTGTTTACCTATTTCGGGATTCCGATATGGGATGCTTCATAGAATATGAAAATATGTTCACGAAACCGAGAGAGATAATTTATCCTTCATACCCCCCCAAAAAAAAGCCGTCTAGAATACAAACCTGTTTCAGAATCCCCTTTTTTTGCAACGATAATCCAAAGGGCTCATCCATCATGATCATCGTGTGTAGTGAGGTGAGCTGGCATAAGGCAAAGGTCGGGCAGTTGGATGCTCAAGTGGAGTAAGACTCGGTTGACCGCGTTAGTCGCGTAAAGAACCTAGTCCTGCCCATGCAAGATCGGAAGCCGATGAAAAATTGAAGGATTCTTCCTTCCTGTAAGCAGAGTGTTAAGTCTTGGACCGGCAAGGTTGTAATTCCTGCCCACCTAGATAGGTAAAATGCTGACAGCCCTCGGAGTCCGCTCACCATAGAGGACAGCCTCAGCGAGTGACTGATCTTCCTTTTTCGCTGTTTGCAGACGACTTCAAAGTTAAAAAGCTTATGTAATATAGAGACAACGGATATCGGGCAATCGTTTCCTGTGTCTTGAACCGGCTGTAGAAGTTGAACATGACGCCCTGGCGGTTGGAACTCTTCGATCCGTCTCACCTGAATATAAGCGCACGTATTCCTCATTGTTTCCTGTCCTTTTGTACGGTCTCTTGAAACGGAAACACTCTCATTTATTGCATTAATTTCTTAAGATTGCAAAGACAACCACCATGTTGACCACGTGGGTGAGAGATGTAGTAGCCGCTGCCTTGCATGGGTTCATGACTTTTCTCGAGCCTAGTATTGGTCAGCAGCCACTGATCACTTCGAAAGCCTCAAGTTGTGTGAACGAACCTCGGAATCGAAACTGCTGGAAAGATGGGTTTGACATCAAAACCGACTATGAAGCCTACATCCCTGAAGGCAAACTCGTCGAGTACCATTTTACGATCTCAGAAGCCGAAATCGCACCGGATGGATATCTGACCAACGTCACTCTCGTCAATGGTCAATTTCCTGGCCCCAAGATCGAGGCGGATTGGGGCGACACCATTCGTGAGTATTTCTGACGCACCTTTTTCGAAAGCAGAAGCCGAGAGCTAACGGTGCTGGATTTTACTCAGGGGTCACCGTGTACAATAATTTGACCAACTTCAATGGCACAGCTTTTCACTGGCATGGGATTCGACAGTTCCAGACAAACTACTTGGATGGAGTCCCCGGTGTAACTCAATGCCCTTCAAAGGTAGGGTCAAGAAGAGAGCCCATTGTGAAACCCAGCCCACGATCATGATGGCTAACTTGAGCATCGCAGCCGGGTGACACTCAGGTGTACGAGTTCCGAGCCATGCAGTATGGAACAGGATGGTATCACTCGCATTATAGCTTGCAATGTAAGCAAATAATTCTTTGTGATTTGTCCAAACCCGTGGATAGCACGGCACTAATGCGCTATACAGACACAAACGGGGCTCGTGGTGCAGTGGTGATCAACGGTCCATCCAGCGCGAACTATGACATCGACGTGGAACCTCTTCTCATAACGGACTGGTACCATGCGGATGCATTCAGCTACTTTCACGAGGAGATCACGGATCACGCACACATTCCCACGGGCACATTGCTTAATGGGAAAGGTGTTTATGACTGCGATCCCGCGGCCGATCCCCACTGTGTCAGTCCGCCGGGTCAGCGCCATGAGATCGAATTCGAGAAAGGCAAAAAGCACAAATTACGCATTATCAGCAGCGCAAGCCTTGCTACTTACAAGTTTTGGATTGATGGGCACAATTTTACCGTCGTTTCTGCGGATTATGTCGCGATTGAACCATACGTTACGGATGTGCTCATTCTGGGCGTCGGTAAGTTTGACTCTTACTGTCAACTGGTGGCTCAGAGCAGTGCAACAATCCCATTGTCAGGTCGTGACAGGACATCGACTCTTGGCTGATTTCTTGTTCACCATATAGCACAACGCTACGAGGTCATCATCGAGGCCAATGCTACCCTGGAGCATGGTTCCAATTTCTGGATTCATGGAACCCATTGCGACGACTTGATGCCCGTTCCTTGGGACACAAGAATTGGCATAATCCGCTATGACCCCAACGACACGAGCGAGCCGTTTACCCCGTCAGCAGAGACGGGGCACCCCGGCTATGGTTGTAGAGACCCTCCTCCTTCCAGCCTCATCCCGGTGGTCCCACGCCGGGTTGGCAACAACGTGAATGGCTTCAGCCCCGAGGACTACTTGCAGGTCGGGCTCCAAAGCTGGCCCAACATCACCGACCCCGACTCAACCATCCGGAAATGGGTTCTCGCCAACCGGACCCAGTACGTCGACTGGCGCGAGCCTAGTCTGCGCCAACTGGTCCACGACGACGGAAAGACTAACCTGACGGACGAACAAGCCCCCATCATCCTCGACTACGAGACGGGCGAGTGGGTGTATTTTGTCATCGAGGGCAACTTCACCATGCGCAACCCGTCGGGCGACCCGCGACCCATCCCGCGCTCGGTGCACCCCATCCACCTCCACGGGCACGACTTTGTGATCCTGGCGCAGGGCGACGGCACGTTCGACCCGGCGACGGTGGTGCCGCTGCTCGACAACCCGGCGCGCAGGGACACGGTCAACCTCCCGATCGGCGGCTACGTGTGGATGGCGTTCCAGATCAACAACCCCGGCACGTGGTTGATGCACTGCCACATAGCGTGGCATGCGAGCGCGGGCTTGTCATTGCAGTTTGTGGAGCAGCCGGGAAAGATCAAGGCGCTGGTGGAGGAGGCAGGCGTGCTTCCGGAGATGGAGAGTCGGTGTAAAGACTGGACGGAGCATTACAACACTGTGAACGTCCCTGAGGGAGCATTGCAGGAGGACTCGGGCATTTAGGCCACCCAAGATTGTGCTTCAACGAATCAATTTAATACAGAGATACCCTAGGGTAGATTTGCATCTAGCAATAGTTTGTGTAGACTTACGCCGAGGTCCCCAGCTTGTGGGAGCGGGCATGGCCATCTGTGGCGAGGCACGAGACTACAACAGATCGAATGAAATAGATCAATTATTTGTGCCAATTTCGGCCTTTGTATCGTCTTTGTCCTCGTACAAATGGCGGATTCACCTAGCCGACGCATCGCACCGCATTACCTGGGTGTGACATGGGGCAAGTTTTACATGTTCATTCATATCAATGAAAGAGCACGCGATGCCCGCCCTTCAAGTCATTAGCTGTTACGATAAGAGACAGGCTGCGTGGTCTATATTCATAGAAAAGAATAGAAAACCACGGAGCAAGGGCATGTTGATCACTTATACAATATGAACCCTTGGGAAGCGATGATGAAAATTGGAGATTTGCTGTGATGTCAACTGGTAGTCTATAGGTTACAGAACCCCGAGGGGAGTCTGTTCAAGCGCACGTGCGGGTTGCATAAGACCCATTGTATTTCAGCCGGGGTTTCGGCGTTTGAAAGGTGTACCCTAGGGTAGTTTAGTCTTCTGCATGGAAGGAAGGGTTGGCATGAGTTGAAATTCAGACCTCGAAGCTCCCCTTTCCTTCAAAACAGCGCGGCAATCCCCGGCCTGGCTCTCAAACAGGGCCTGACCCAGCTACAAAAGAGCGCTCGGGGCGCCTCCGGGTGAGGAGGAGGAGGAGGAGGAGGGCTACTATGGCCGATGAAGCGCTCAAGTGCTTACGACTTGAAGCCACGGGGTCTGTACCGGCATTTACAGGTAGGTACCCAACCATTGTTTAACTATACTTTGTAGTTACTAACTACTATAGTTTTAGGGGTCTTTAGTAACTAATATACTAATACCTAGGCAACTTACTCTAAAAGTACCTAATTACCTACTAAGGTTAATTAAGTCTAGTAGTAACTACTTAACTTATAATTATAGCTACTTACTCTACTTACTATACTTATAATAAGTTACTACTTATATCTTAACTATATATAATTAAATAAAGCTATTACTGTTACTTAAGTAATTAAAGTAGGACTTATAGATATAGGGGAGGTTAGGCTATATATTATTTATATACCTTAAGTAGTTTATAACTTTAAAACTACTTAAGTAGTAGCCTATATTAATTAGTATATAATTATACCCTTCCTTTTTATTTATATTTAACCCTAAGTTCTTTTCTAACTATCTATTATAACTATCTTTTCCTAACTTATAAACCTTTTAAAAAGAAGTCTATATATTAGCTCTAGGGTACCTACTTATAGACTAAAGTTACTTAAGTACCTAGAATCATAATAACTAATAGTACGTTTACTTAGGTTTATCTTATTTTTTTAATTTTTCTTCTAAAAAGTTTACTTATATTAATACTTATATATATTATAATAACTTATAGTACTTCTGTATTAAAGCCTTACTAAGTAGTTAAAGACCTATAGGTACTTATAATAATAGGAAATATAGTTAATATAGACTTAAGTAGAGTATTTATAATAGTAGTTATAGCTAGGATAGTATATACTATAGGGCTATAGAGATAGTAATTATAAAAGGTTATTATAGTTTCTATATATAGTGTTTTTATTACTACTTATATCTTTACTAGTATAACTAGTTTTTAGGTTAACTTAATTATTATTATAACTACTATTAAGAGATATAATCTAACTACTACTATTACCTTTACTATAACTGCTACTACCTCTACTACTTATACTTTTTCTAGTAAAACGGTATTACTTATATAGTACTTTACTAGACTCTAGCTACTAAAAGGTATTATAACTACTAGGCTAGATATTTAAGCTTAGCTAATAAGGATAGTATAAAGGAATAGTAGGTAGTAAGATAAATATAGTAGATTAGAGAATTTTAAAAGGATTACTACTTTTAAGAGGGGTATTACTTATACTACCTCTCTAGTCTTACTATTTACTAAATATAAATATTTATTATAGATTTAGGTATAAGGTTATACTTTATAAAGAAGAAGGTAGGTACTACGTTATAGTAGGTAGCTATTAACTATATATAGCTGGAGCTTTAGTTTTCTATAAGGGTAAGCGCTCCCCTAGCTAGTAAAGGAAATTCTACTATAAGGTAATAATATATATAATTAGTTAAAAAAGCTTAGCTTATAGATAGATATAGTATCTTACTATAGGCCTAGTTAAAGCTATATATATTAGAACTAATAGTTATAGTACTATAGGGGTTAGGTATAGTTCTATATATAAAGCCTTTACTTTTAGAATAGCTAAATATATTACCTAAAAGTATAGCTTTATAAGAAGGCTATAGAAAGTTAAGTATACTATATTAACTTAATTAAGGTATAAATAACTCTTAAGTTAAGTAATAGTAGGCTAGGGATATATCTAGGGCTTAGGTAAGTAGGGCTAGAGGGGTAGGTAGGGCTAGTAATAGGATATAGACTAGAGCTCTAGCCTAGCCTAAGCTTTTAAAGTACTAGTAACTACTAGTAGTTAGATAATATTTAATATAAGTAGGTAAAAAGATATTACTATCACTATTACTATTACTATTATTATTATTACCCCCTTTACTATTAAACCTAGATATATCTTAGCTCTAGGATATCTTAGAGTTAGATTACTAGGTATAATACTTCTTAAGGGGTAAGGGAGGTATATATAAGATAGTATTCCTATTAATAATATTAACCTAAAGGCCCTTCTTCCTAGTATTACTATAGGGAATTACCTATACCTCCTTTATAATAAGGTTATTAATATTAAACTTATAAAGCTTATACTTTAAGTAAACTAACTTATATAGGTTTTAAAGCTTACCTTATAGTAAAAGGTTATACTTCTAACTTTTTTTTCTTAAGGTTTTTATACTAATTATTTATTATTACCTTAGCTTAAATAATATAAATAGCCTAAACTATAAAGTAGTTTATAATAAACTAAAAAGTATAGTAATGTAGGTAGAATATTAAGTTATTATATAGGTTTTTAAAAAGAAAGGTTTTCCTAAAGTTAATATACCTAAACTAGTAGTAGAAGACCTACTCCTATATTTTATTATTAATAGAATTCTTTATATAGTTATTTATTTAATTAAGATTAGTATAGAAATATAGATATATTTAAGTCTTAGGTATTTATAAGATAAATTTATAGTTAGCCTTATTATCTAAGTTTATAGTAGTAATAGTTTAGTACTTAGGTATTATACTTTATTAGTTGGTAAAAGTAAGTAGGCGCTTAAAGAGTATATTATACTTAATAAGCTTATAAATACTAAGTATATAGTTATAAAGCTCCTAGAATTAGGTTGTATATATATTAACCTATTTTCCTATAGTATTAATATATACCTAGTATATAAACTAGTTAACTTTATATAGAAAGGTATAAAGGTAAATATCTTTATTAAGGTTATAGATTATTAGGTAGTTCTTTTTTAAAAGGAGCTTAGGTTTACTAGCTTTAGTAGGGTTAAAGAGGGAAGTTATAGCTTAATTAGACGTACTAGTAATAGCGTTTTTAGGTATATTTAGTTACTCCTTACTTAGTATAAATATCTTTTTAATAAAGTTATAATCTAGGTAGTTAGGTAAGCCCTTATTATTAATAGATAGGATTTCTAAGTTTACCTTATTAAGTATATAGAATAAGGAAGGAAATAGCTTATTTAGAGGGGTTTTTAGGTTATAGTTAGACTTTTTTTCTTTATTCTTACTAGGTATAGGAATTACTATAGTTATAGCCTAGTTACCCTTAGTTATTTAGCGCTAAACCTACTTTAGAGTAAGATAAGCTCTTTAAGCTTAGGGGTTTTTAAAGCGCTACTAAGGTAGTTATTAGTATACTAAGGTATTATTACTTAAGTAACTTATATTAGTTACTTACTTACTATATTCTTAGGTTATTTTTAATACTTAGTTAAGGCTAGTTAATTATAAGTATTAAGTTAATAAGTAGTATAGAAGTACTAGTAGCTAGAGTATAACCTTTTTAGCCTTATAATTTAGTATTACTTAATAGTAGGTAAGTACTTTATACCTCTTTACTATAAGGCTTATAGGTACTATTTAAGCGCTCTATAGTAATAAGTAAGGATATATTTATCTTATTAGGAGTTAGGAGGTTAGTAATATTAAGGTATTATATAAATAGGAATTAGGCTAAGTAAGAGGAGAGGTAGAAAGGGGAAGAAAGAGAGAGAGAGAAAGAGAGAGGGAAGTAAGCTTAATATATAGTAGGTAGGGTATAAGAAATTTTCTAAAGGTAGTAAAGGTCTAGTGAACTACTTAAACTAGTAGAAAGTATAGTTATTTAAACTAAAGTTTCTAAAGTAAATATATATTATTTATTTAAACTTAAGTAGTTAGCTTAAGGCTTGCTAGATCCTAGTACTAAAAGATAGTAGTATTTATATATAAATATACTTAGTTTTTAGCTACTATTTTATATCTTTTATTAATATTTTATAAATAAATATGTAATAACTAGTCAGCGGTAGCCTTGGCTCCTTCCTAGTTACAATAAGTAGTGGCCCCCGCAAGCCCGAGGGACGAGGGCCGAAGGGGGCAAGAATTAGTCTTGCACCTTCACTACACTTAGTAGTACCTCTTCCTTAGACCTTCTACTAGCAATTATACTTAACGAATATACACGTTATTACAATTTTAATTTTTCTTCTTTATATTACCTATAATGCTACTATAAAGAGAAACCTTCCAAGTAAGCCCCGCGCTAAAGAGCTTAAGCACTATTTAACAAGAAAAAGCCTTACGCTTGCAAGAGGAAAATCTTTGTTTACAAGAATAACTAGAACTCTTTTGCAATGCCTAAATACTTCTTAAACAACAACCAAAAAACTTAAAACTTACAAATATTACTACTTTACCTATAGGCTATAATTTATAGTAATACAATAGCTAAATAATAAACCTTAAATACACCTATATTTTATAGTTGCAATTTCTCTACAATAACTACATAAAGGTTATTTACGCTTTAAATTACGTAGATAAGGAATACTAAAACTAATAGAATACCTATATAAAATCTAAGATTTAAGAGCAAGAAGATAACAATAAAAACTTAATTTTTGTTTTTAACTACTATTTATAAAAGGAATTCTACAAGTTTAGTATTAATTATAAAAAGAAACCCTAGAATGTTACAAGCTTTATCTAAACAGCTTTAAACAACGCCTATTAAAAAGAACAATAGAATTTATAGAGTTTTTACTAGTACTTTGAAATACTAGAGTTAGAATAAAAGCCTTATAGCAATGCAAAAAAGGCTAATTTCTTCCTTTCTCGGCTTCTCGTCTAGCTATTAGGCTACATTCGTGCTAACTACGCTATAGCTATGCCCAAGAAGCAAGACAATATAGTCTATATTACTTAGGCTATTTGGGTAAGCATGCCTAAAAGGACATAGAAGTAAAGATACAAGGAAATAACTCCAAGGAGAAAGGGGGTATTAGAAAACCCTAATAAGAAGTTTAGAAGTAGGCCCTTTAAGGAGCCTACAAACTAAAGAAAAAGAAATTTTAGCTAAAGCTAAAATAGGGAGCAAGCTTTCTAGTTTAAGGGGTGCGCGCGTAAATTACTAAGTTAGCTTCCTCAAAAGGCTTAAAGAAGTACTAATAAAAACCCCTAATAATAGAATTCTTTTAACAAATAAAATAAATATACTTAGTGTTTTTGTTGTAGTAGCACCTATTACTATTTAAACAATTGCTTTACTTTTTTTATTATTAAAGCCTAAATAAGCTAAATTAAAAAACGCAGTAGCTTTTAATTATAAGGCTATCGTTAAAGCTAAGGATCTTGCGGTAGATATAATTTTGCAAGCGAATTTAACGCCGCTAGAGTTTACTTTATTAACTATATACTAAAAAAAGGATATTTATACTTAGGGAAAGAAATAGTAAAAGTTATAGAAACATTTGTAATTCTAGGCCAAGTAGCTATAGAAAATAGGTATAAAAAAGTAAAAGTTAATCTAAATATACAAGCTATAGTGGATTTTGTAAGCATTTCATTTATTAATTGTTATAAACTTAAAAAATCCTAAAAATACCTTGTTTCTATTATTAAAGTTTAGTATATTAATATACTAATGTTTAAAGTTTATAAGGCTTTTTTATTACTAAAAGATTATTATAAAAATAAGAAACAAGAGATTTAGCATTATATTATAGTAGAACGCAAGCGCGCTAAATTTGCTTTATTATTAGGGATACTTAGCCTAAAAGCCTTTTATCTTAGTATAGAATTTGCCTTAAAGAATTAGTAGCTAAAGCAAGAATACTTGTATTTTTATAAACAAACTTTATAAGTATTTTATAAGGGGTTAAAAAAGTTTGCTATATACTACGCCTTTCTTTTTACTAAGGAGCTAGTAAAGCTTAGTTTAAGCCTTAATAATAACTCCTAGAGCTTAAGGGGGATAGATAACGCTTTAAAGCCCGCCTTTAATCCGTTATAGATTTACCCGCGATTAAAAAAAACAAAGGATTCCTTTTAAAAAGAAAAAGTAAAAGAATTACTACCCCGTTAAGCAGCTAATTATACTATTAATTTAGTTCTAAGAACTTTATCTCTATTTCTTCTACTTTATTTATTATTATAGTTAAAGCTTAAAACTTTGCAGCATTAGCTAGATAAATCCTTTGTAAATAAGTAGATTAGGCCTAGCAAGAGTCTAGCTAGTACTCTAGTCTTGTTTGCACTAAAAAAAGATAATACCTTTTGCCTTTGCGTTAACTACTAAGCACTTAATAAGATTATAGTAAAAAGCTACTACCTACTTCCTTTAGTATTTAAGATTATAAACTACCTTGTAGGTGCTTAGTATTTTTCGAAGATCGATTTTACTAATGCATATTACTAAATTCGCATTCGAAAAAGGAACAAATAGAAAACTGCATTCCAAACACAATATAATTACTATGAATTTACTATTGTACCCTTTAAGCTTATAAATGCACTAGCAACCTTTTAGTTTTTTATTACTAAAATCCTTAGTAATTACATTAATGTATATATAATTATTTATTTAAATAATATTTTTATTTTTTTTGCTAATAAGAATAAATATAAAAAATACCTTTAAATTATTATTAATTGCCTTATAATAGTAGATTTATTTAGTAATCTTAAGAAGTATAGTTTTTTTTAGATAAAACGTTAAGTTCTTTGGGTTTATTGTTAACCGTAAAGATGTTTAAATAGACTTTAATTGTATTAAAACTATCTAGGAATAGCTTATACTCTAGAGTTTTAGAAATATTTAAGTATTTTTTAGCTTTTGCAACTTCTATTAACGTTTTATTAAAGGATATTTAAGGATAGCGCGCCTATTACACAAATAGTTAAAGGGTATAAGGAATAGCTGGAAGCTAGGAGAAATTAATTTTCTTTCTCTTAAATATAAAAGCACTTAAAAGGCGTTTAAAGAACTAAAAACTAAGTTTTAATAAGCTCCTTTTCTCCGCTATTACAATCCCTTGCTTTTTACTTAAATTAAATACAATGCATTTAATAAAGTATTTGCAGCTATTATTTTGTAGCGCTATCTATTAAACAAAAAGCTAGTTTAATACTTAATTGTATTTTAGTTACAAAAGTTTTTAAGTATAAAAATCAACTAGTTTATTTATAATAAAAAGCTAAGTGCTATTGTTAAGAGTTTTAAGCACTAAAAATAGTATTTTAAAGGTACTTGTAAGCCTATTACTATTTTAACAAATTACTATAACCTTAAGGGGTTTATATTTTAACAAGAACTAATATAAAAGTAGATATAATAGTTAATATACTTTGCTAAGTTTAACTTTATTATAAAGTATTACTTTATAAAGATAAACTTTGCAAATGCACTATTATAAAAGCTAAACTATGTATTAAGCGAAAAGCTTATAAATTTAAAATAAATTTTAACGTTAAAATTAAAAATAGCTATAGCTATAGGTAAAACCTTATAAAGTTTCCCTAAAAACTAGTTTGCTATAGTAGTTTTAGTTAAAGCAATCCTTATAAAAGCGGAAACATATAGTAAACCTACTTTAATATTTTACTAGCTTAACTTTACAAAACTATTGCTATAACAAGTTATCTTAAAGGCTTAAGCTTAAGTATATACTTTAAGCGCTAGCATAATGCGTTTAAAGCCCTGCTTTTTGCTTTTAGAGTTAATATGTAAAGCTTAAAATTTAAACCTAAACGTTTAATAAAAAGTTTAAAAAAGCAAATTTAACTTAAAAGAATTAATAGGTTTTAAGTATAAAGTTTAAAACAAGCTATTATATTAAAAGGAATATATATATATATTAGATTAAAAAGCGTTACAACAAAAGATCTTGCAAGTTTATTACAATAAGCCTTTAAGTAGCTTTTAAAAGTAAGCAAAAACTTAAAACTTAGTTAAATAGTATTTTTACTAGCTAAGTTTAAAGGCTACAATAATAAAGTATATATACTTTTGCGCAACGTGCTAATACAACTCGTTATTGCGCTATTGCCTATATAGCAAGCTTGCTTTACTTTTAATTTTACTTTAACTAATACAAGAACTAAGTATAAACTTTATTATAGGGTTCCCTATTGCTATTATAAGCAAAAGGGAGGTTAACGTAATCCTAGTAATTATTAACTAATTTAGCAAAATAAGCTTCTTTTTTGCTATAAGTAGTATAATAAACGCTGCAAAACTAGCTATAATCTTCTATAAGGAAATCAAATGCAAGTATAGCTTGCCCCGCGGGATTATAAGCAATAGAGGTATAGTGTTTATAAGTGCTTTTTAAAGAACGCTAAGCTAGTAAAAAAAGATTAAAAAAAGATTTACTACTACTTACTACTTGTAAAGTAATAGCTAAATAAAATAAATAAACTAAATGCTAAAGTATTACTTATAAAGATTTACAAGTAATAACTAAGCAAACTAGCTAAACCTTTTGCATATTATATATTTTGCGTACAACTTAGCGAAAAATACCTTAATTAAAAAATCCCTATTTATAGTACTCTATAGGTATAAGCCATTATTCTAAGTACTATAAAAGTTTTAGCCTGCTAAAAATAGCGTGCTATAAAGAAAAATACTAGTAGTTTTTAAAAAACTAGAGAAACTAGCCTAAATCTATAAAAACTATAAAATAGCTTAAAAAGATATAGTTAAGGCATAGGCAAAGGCCTACAATAAGCGCTATAAACCTATAAAGTTTAAAATAGGGGAATAGGTTTCGTTATTAATAAAGAACCTAGCCCTAAAGCATAAAAAACTTGCCTCAAGGAGGATTATACCTTTTCAAATTACTTATCGCTAAAGAAAGTAAGCCTACGGCCTTACCCTCCCCAAGAAGTATAACTAAATCTACAACGTTTTCTATATAAGCCTCTTAAAACCATGGAATAAATAAAGAAAAAAGCATGCTAGCAAGAATAAACAACAACCTCCTTAACCTTAAGGATATTAACGCTAAATAAAAATTAAAAAAGCTTAAAGATTATTAGAAAATTAAGAGTACTACTTACTACTTAGTAAAATAAAAGAAATAGCCTAGTAAATATAATTCTTAAATTCCTAAGGAGGATATATTGGCGAACTAAGTAATTAGAGCCTACTAGAAGTAGCGTGGCCTATAGCACTAACGCTAAAGAGCAAATAATAGCCCAAGGAAAAATAGATAAGTAAATAAAAAGCTATAATAAGAACAAGTAAACTATAATAAGGATAAATAAGCTATAATAAGGATAAATAAGCTGTAATAAAGACAAGGTAACTAAATAATAAGGATATAAAGAGCTACCGACCACTATATAAATGCCTATATAAGCAAAATAACAAGGATATAAACAACTAAAGGATAAAATTATAGTTATAATAGAGAAATACTTAAAATTAATGCATATTTAATTAAGGAATAAAGGCCTTTAAAAAAAGTATTAAAACTACTATAACTACTTCTAAAGTTAACTTTAAAAAAGCAAAATTTGTGCAAATAACTTTTGAATTAGTATTGCTACTATAGTATAATCTTTTTAAACATCTCTTATAGCAACGCAGTTTGCATCCTATACGTTATTTTTTATACTAGCAAAAGAAAACTTTTTAGCTAATTACTAAATACCTTTTAAACTATATTCTAAATTTTTTTAAAAAAGCTCTGCATAAAAGTATGTTATATTAGGAACTTATTATTAGTAGGTATAAACCAGGCTATAGAACAACGGTTATTAATTAAGTTGTTTATAAACTTTTTTTATAGTTTATTATAAAATAAAAAAGCAATAAAGTTTATTAGGCGCAAAGAAAAGGTATTAGCTAGGGCTTATAAGTAAAAAAAGCTAGCTTTTATAATAGCTAACTTTTGCTTATATATTAAAACTAAAATACAAAGGGATAAGGAATAACTTACGTTTATCTTAATTAAGAATTACTTTTTATTTCTAGCGCTTGTAAACTAGGGATTTAGAATGAATTTTTTAAAGGCTTGCGCTTTAAAAAAGCTGTTTATCGAAAAACTGCTTAACGTATAGGCTAGGCGCAGCTAAAAAATAAATAAATAGCTTTTTTATACAATTAATATAGGCGAATTAGTACTTCGTTAAAAGCTAGTTAAAACCGCCTAAGCAAAATATAAGTTAGCTATAAAACTAATAATTAATAAATTACCCTATAAAGTGTTAACAATATTTATACTATTTACTACTAAATATATATACTATAATATAAAGCAAGTAGTATATTTTTATATAATAATTGTAGTAAAATTAACTAGTATTTATAACTACGCAAGGGATTAGCTTTATTAAGTATAAAACTAAATTTTTATACTACTTAAGGAAATAACAAAAATAGTAATTATAAGGTATGCGCGCTGTAATAGTATACTACCAAGCTATATAGTGCTTCTTGCAATTTAATATATTTTAAGTAAACCCCGCAACTTTAGCAATAAAGCTGCAAATAAGCTTTTAAGAAAAAGAAGTTATATAGTTTTACACCTTAGCAAGAATATTACTGCGAATAAAATTAAGCAAAAGCACTCTAGTTTCTTTTGAGGTTTAAAAAACTACTAAAGGGCCTTTTTTTAAAAGGCTTAAAAGCGCCTTAGTGGTTGTAGCTTTAGCTTACTGCTTTTAAGGGGTTTTTAAGGTTTTTAGCTTAACGATAGCTTATTTAGCAGGATTACTTTGTATAGCGAGTAGTTAATCTATAGTTAGTATATAAGTAAGTTGCTAACTATAATTATTATAAAAAGTAGAATTAAATAAAGTAGGCGAAAGCTTAACTTTCTTGCTAAAAAGATTATTATTATTATTTTTTTTAATTATAATAGAAATTAAACCCTTAGCTACTTAAAAACCTTATATAGTTGGGTAATTACAACTAATTTTAAATAAGGTTGTAAAAGCGCTACTAAACTTTATAAGGAGCTAGGTAGTATTAGAGGAAACTAATAACTTGCGATAGCAAAAGAAAGAGTTAATAAAGTCCTTTAAATTTTTTAAAAAAAACAAATGAATTTAATAACGTAAGTTAGTAAAGCCTAGTTGCAAAGGCGTAAGTATATTAAAAGAGTTATTATTTTTTAACAAATAGCTGCTTCTTTTATAACTATACTTAGGGCGAAAGTTATTGTTAGGAAAAACGCAAGGTATAATAAATATAGCAATAAAAAAAATAAGTAAAAGAGGAAAAGATTAATTAAGGAAGAAGTAATAAATTAACTAATATTAAAAGTTAAAAGGTAGTAGTTATTATTAGTTGGAGAAAAAGTTACGGTTTAAAAAGCTAAACGCTTAGAGTTTTATAGATAGCTAGGTAGCTTATATACGTTGAATTTACTAGTAAATTAACACTAAAGGCTATGTAAATTATTAAAAAATAGTAATAGGGCAAGAAGGTACAAGGGCGTGCTACTCGGGGGAAGGTATAATTATAATAACTAGTTAGCGGTAGCCCTAGCTCCTTCTTAGTTACTATAAGTAGTAGCCCCCGCAGGCTTAAGGGACGAGGGCTAAAGGGGGCAAGAATTAGTCTTGCACTTTTACCATACTTAGTGGTACCTCTTCCTTAAACCTTCTACTAGCAATTGTACCTAACGAATATACACGTTATTACAAAATATTAAATCTACTTTTATTTTAAATATTTATAGTTATATAGTAGGCTACTATATAGGGATTAGTAAGAGGTTTATAAATATTAGAATACTATTATAGTATTTACTTTATTTATAATAGATTCCTTATAATATATAGTATAGCTTCTTAACTAATACAGATTTAGTATTTTAAATATTCTTAAAATATAATTTAAGTATAAATAGATTTTTATAATTTATTACTTAGTTTTAATTATAGTATTACTATATATTAAATTTAATCTATTTAGTTATTATTCTATTTAGTATTAAGGTTACTAGGTAGTTACTTATACTATTAAGGGGTACTTATATAGAGCTTTAGCTTAAGGTATATACCTTAGTATATACCTTTTATTACTTATTTTCTTCCTTTACTTTTACCTTATTTACCTAGCTATATACCTATATTTATAAACTAAAAAACTAATTTTTAGGTAACCTATCTACCTTATCTTAATTACTATATACTTATAGTTTTATTAACTAGGAGCTATATTTTCTTTATTTATCTATCTTTTATTACTTAAATATTTATAGGATAACTAAATAACTAAGATACTAGCTATTAGTAAAACTATACTCTAATAGAAGAAGTTCTTATAGTAGAAGGAGCTACCTATAATTAAGCTACTTACTTAAGGTACTTTATCCTAAGTAGCTCCTAGTTAACTCCCTTATAAGTAATATAACTATATCTCCCTTAGTACTAT
>MAVT02000634.1:0-25244 GCA_001702395.2 Diaporthe helianthi
GTTAACGCGTATTTTAAGATATAGTTTTAATGCAATAAATCTTTGCGCCTAGTTTTTCCTAATAGCGCCGCTGTTACAATCTCGAAGCAAAAAGTTAGCTATATCTTCTACGTTTTTAAAGATAAGTAAATATTCCTATAAATTCTAGTTAAGTACATATTAAGTAATAACTTTTTTTTCTATTTTTGTTAATCTTTTGTTATTAGGGTAGGTATTGCATTATATAGTTTGGCTAGCTATTTTATTACAAAGGGTTAATTTAGGTATATTATATATTTTAGATATATATTGCCTACTTAGTTTTGGGTTTTTTTGAATAGCTTAAATAGCAAGCTAAATAATAGATTCTTTTGTTTTTTCTATTTTAGAATGTGGCGCAAAAAACGCGGTTAGAAAGTAGACTATGGCAGTTTTAAGAAAAGTGCGCGACTCGTTAGGGTGCGCAACTCGTTAGTGTTTGACGTTAGTTAAGTTAATAAATTAATTAAAATAATACTTTATAAAAGCTTTAGTAATTATATTTAAGTAACTATGTTAAATGGTTTAAAGTAACTATTACTAATATTAAAAAATACTTATAAGATTAATTTAGAAGTTTTAATACAATATTAAAAGAAAAATAAACTTATTCTAATTATTTATATAAGTCTCTTACTAATAGCTACTTAAGTACTACCTCTATATTAAATATACTTTAAATAAAACTATAAATAAAACTATAAAAGAAAACTTTTCTAATAGGGAGTTCTAACTCTTATTAAAAGATAGAGTTAAAGAATACTAGTATAGCTTATAGCTTTTACATAGAATAACTTATACTAAAAGCTTAAAAGTAGTAAGTTAAAGCTTAAAGAAAGAAATTTTACTTACTTAAAAACTTTATACTTTAGTTAATAATTTTTAATATATTCTTTTTATCATTTATTTTTATTTATCTAAGTACTTTATATTAATTTATTATGTTTTATTTATTAGCGTTAGTTAATAAACTATTATATAAAAGAAGTAAGTATAAAAAGTAATAACTAAGTATTATTCTTACTTATGAGTTTTAAAAGTAAAGATAAGTTAGAATTTCTTTTAGGAGAAGGTTTAAGGGTATATAGAGAATTTTAAGACTATAGTATAGCTACTACTATTATGCTACCGTTTTAGTACTTTTATAAAAGGGTCTTTAACCCACTACCGAATTCTACCTCTTACTAAGAGTATAGATTAGTATAGACAACTACAAATACACTCTTTTACCTCTACAACTTTAGGACACACACGTAGCCACTTAAGTACTTTCGAACTTGTCACCCATGCCAGACGATGGGAAAACCAACGTTGCTTGGGTTTTCATGTGAATTTCAGATGTGACTTTGTGCATTAGTTTCTCTGAAAAGGAACAACGAGTTCCATTACAACAGCCTGCTGCCTGACTTCTGCGCTCGTTCCACTTCCCGAGCGCATGTGCAGTTCCGGAGCTTGTAAGTAAAAGTTCTTACAGAAGTCCTCAAACCTTTACAATGGCGATGTCAGAAACGTCACCCGTGAGGAAATTTACTAGGCTGGCCGCATGTTACTTGCCATGCAGGCAGGTATACTCGATTGAAAACATCAATTCCATTTTCTTCAACTCCAGATGTCTTCAATTCCTGCCCCGCTACGTAGGTCAGGTAGTCCTAATATGCTGTGCATTCTTGATTGATGGTGCACATGAAAAGGAAGTCTTAGAAATGTGTTGTATCCCCCCCTGTAATACTAATACGTATATTTCAGGGCAGAGCTGAGGTACTGTCGTGCTCCTATTGTAGAAGCCCCTGTGTCAGTAATGACATCGTGAAGCTTCACAACGCGGATCGAGAAGCCCGTGTTGCACTTGCTCACTCAAGTCAACTGGTGCTTCTGGTACCAGAGCCACAAACTTCATGCCAACTGCCATGACAAGAACCCAGTGAGGAGCGAAAGAAGTTTGGTCACGCCTGTTGCGCAAGCAAGTGAGCCGGCAACATTAAAACGACTAACTTAGAATTGGACCTACGAAACAGTCAAGGACAGCATTCGAACTTTAGAAGCCGTCAAGTCTGCCAGGCACTACAGAAAGCCACGCATAATGATTTTGCCTGGTCAAGATTGAGGAATTCTACGTGTCATGTATGATCATGACAACTCTGGACCTTGACCTTCGCAATAAGACGACTGTGACTGTAGCTAAGACGCTCAGCAATCCATACTTCCACTGCTCCCTGCATACTCATTCCATGTCGGAACCCACTGACAAAACTCCAAAGCGCCCCGATCAGTGCGGAAGTTTTCCTACCCTAGGGTAGGGACTCTGTAACAGCTCTGCTCAAAACGTGCACGCCGCCGCACTCGTGGTCGGCAAAACCAGCAAATGTACCCCGTATTTCCATTCCTGCCGACAAGTATGATCAACCAATCCTCTGCCTCTTCGGATCACCACCAACGCTACCTCCAGGCCCCCCACCAGCCGCCGCGACCGTGCCATTTGTTGTGACTTCAGCCAGCGCTGGCCTTGGACCGCCCCCACCCGCGATTCCGTGGTTGCCCTCACCAGGCGGGGGCCTCTTGAACGTCGGCGGGCGGTACTGGCCCCTGTTGCCCAGGGGGCTACCCGGGCCCATCGGCGCCCCGATGCGTCTCGTCTGGTTCAGCTGCGGGTTGACGACGTTGGCCCTCTGGCCTGGTTGTTGAGCGGGCCCGGCCCGGCCGAAGCCGTTATTCGCCGAAGGGGTGGAGGGCGTCAGGCCAAGGTCTACGTCCCCAATGCCGCTGTCTTCATCTAGCTTTGTTTCAGCTGGTGCGCAGTGCACGAGACTTTCCCTCTTGACCGGCCGTGACTTGGTGTAATCAATTCCAGGTGTCTTAAAGACCGAAGGGGTTTCTGCGTGCGGGTTGAAGGCGTGGCCGGCCGAGGGCGTGCTAGGAAGCTTGACTTCGTCGTCTTTCTGGCCAGCAAGCTGTTTTACCGCGCGGGCGGAGAAGAAACCCACGGCCTCTGTGTCACCCATCGCCTGTGCTGGTGCCTGAGGGGGCCCACCGTTGCTTGACTTACTGTTCTGTGCCGAACCAATGGTTTGAGGCCGGCTCTGGTTTTGTTGTTGGGGTCGCGGGGCGTTCTGAGCAGGCTGATTGGGGACCCTCGGTCGCGCGTTCTGTTGCCCTTGAGCGGGAGGTTGAGGTGGTCGAGGTGGATTTCCGGCTGATTGCGATCTCGCCAGAGGCCTCGAAGGTGGCTGCATCTCTTGTGGACTGGGTTTGTTGCTCGGCTGAGGAGTGGGCCTCGCGCTTTCCGGTAAGGATACCTCGTCGGGGTTGTCATCATCCACCATATTGAAATCCACCTCATCGAACTCTCCGAGGAGGTCCTCAAAAGACTCCATAGCGGACTGCGCTGTGCAGAACCAAATCAGCAACGCGAACCCTTGACGGAAGTTGTGTTTGACAAACCTGCGCTGCCAATGTCTTGGGCTGAGTGCTCTTGTTTGACCTCAACCTTCTTGGCAAAATCTGCATGTCGATGCAGCCCGCTCTCGTCCCAAGCCTTGTTGGGTTCAAGCTTCATCTTTGTGACCTTCTTGAGATAGTCCTTGTCGTATATGCAGTTGCCCAAGACATTTCCAAAGTTCCTCAGCGCCCTCTTCAGCGCATCAGTAGTCCCCTCCTTCTTGGCCTTTTCATAAGCTGCCGCTTTTCCTTTGCAGTTCTCGATGTGACCATATCCGATGTCCTCATGAAACGTTCCGTCGCGCAGCGTCACGCGGACAACTACGGACAACCCAAGCGAGACCCTGTTCGTCTTGGGGTCCTCGTCGACAAAGTCCGTCTCCATGTGTCTGATCGAAGACGACCAGCCATTGAAGCCAAAAACCTCGTTGGCGAGGGCGATGCATTTCTCCGCAGCGATGTAGTGGACCTTCTGTCCCGAAGGCCCCGAGCGTGCAGACAGGTACTCTGGCCCGAGTTGTTTCTCGAGGCGAGACTGTAGGGTAGCGATCTCCTGCGCCGTATACTCTGAGATACGGGGCTTGACATCCTCGAAAGGGTTGGCGGTTATGATGTGTTGATGGCCCGGGCTACATGGTGCCAAGGCAAGGATGTCAGTGAGTCGTAAGTCGCGATGGTCGAGGACGCGAGTGGCGCGTTGTGCAGGCTGGGAACTGTTTTGGCAGAGGAAGACTTACGCAGGCATTTTGACGTGCTTTCAATTAGCATGCAGGCACGCAAAATAATCGGTCTTCGCTTAATTGTGGTGGAGAATCGGATGCTTCAAGGACGGGCGACTCTCACGCCATGTCAGCCATCTCTCGTGGTTGTTGACGCGCTCGCTGCCTGGAGACGTGCCTGGGCCGGCGCCTTTCGTCGGGGAACGGCCGTTCGGAGTACCGCGTCTGCACGTGACCCATTTTCCTTGTTACATCATCAAGCCGAGGTCTGTTCACTCAACTCCACACTACACAGTACCTCTGCCACAATCTTCAATGTAGCCATGGCCCCGACTCTTTTCCCTCTTTCATCATCAAAGTCAACTGCTTCCAAGACAGCTTGTCTTTGGTTGCTAAGCGGTATGATGAGTCGGAACTCTGATACAGACCAACCAGCAATCGATCATTTCACCTCCACAGCTGGAGCGGGCTTTTGTCAATTGTCCCGACGGCTTGGTCAGAGATTACTAAGTGTTACGATCCTACTGTGTCAGACCGTTGTCTTGATTTCCACGATGAGATACGCACGTCACTGGCAATGGCCAAAGCGCCTCTATTTTCCAAAGTTGCCCTATCTACATAGATCGGCCGCTCTCTTGTCTTCTTATCACGGTATAGTTTGTAGGCCCTTGGGTTTGTAGGTCGACAGGCGACAATGCTCACTACCAGGCTTATTGATTACAAAGGAAAACCCAGTCAGGTATCTTCGTTGACGATGCCTATCCACCGGTGTACATAGTATCAGTCCCGTGACGGGGAGCTGAAGGGGGAAAAAGATAAATGGATATCGAAATGACAAGGAGACCATCAGTCTAACGCCGCCATGATATGTGATCCCCCGTGTCTATGCCATCCCTCTAAACGCCAAAAGAAAATGGTCCACTTCCACCCTGCACAATGTTTGTGTGGGTGTGCACACAACTCCGTCCTCTCTCTGCAGCCTTAAGCCCATGCGCAACACTCATTACCTCAGCATCATTACCCACGGCTCAAGGATGGGTAGCCCCCGACTCTAGAAAGGCCCGACACGGACAGGAGCTCCGTAAGACCCGTTCAGGAGCTGGTCCAGGATCGAGTTCTGTTCGGAGGCACCAGGCTGGGCATGCGGATTCTGGGTGTTGCCGGACCATCCCACGTTGCTTGACAGGGCGTTCACTGCTGGTTGCAATCGTCCCCCGGCCTGCTCGTTATGTTTGGCCAGAACCTGGTCCCATCCGTCCCTGTGAAGGGCAAACCCACCCCCGCGTTTCGCCGCCTCTGTGATGACCATCGCCCACGCTTTGCTTATCTCGTCATAGACATGGTCTTTGTGGTGTCTGTAGGTCTGGCTGTCCCAGTTGGGCATCGAATGAGCGACCTTGGTGACGCCGTCCAAGTACATGAGCGACACATCTGCCTGATCCTCGATCGGGGGGAGGTATTGTGGCGTAAAGTCCATGATGGCGCTGACGAGAGCGGCCAGGGGCTGCTTCACTCGGTAGTATGCGTAGTCGGAGCTGGAGTGGCCGTATGGCATCGACTCGGCCAGCTTGTGTTGGTAACCCTCCAGGACTTGGAGTGTGGAGGCGGCAGACGGGCGAGGTGCACCGCTTAGGACCTCCTCTTGTATATCTGAACGTCGCTCACATATCCTTTGCAGGACGGTCCTTAGCTGGTCGTTATCGAGGGTCTCGAGCAGTCGGGGGAGCGGCAGTGCTCGGGAGGGTGGCTCCGGGAGCCTGCTCTTCTTGGATGGCCTCGCAAGCTGTCGCTGGTGAGGGGCAGGAGAGCTCTGGGGCGAAACACTCATCTCGTCCATGTCATCGTCAGATGCCTTCCGTTTTCGCGACGTGGAAGCCATGTTTGTAAAAGGGGAAACTAGCGAGGACAGAACATCAGCGCCAAGAGCGTAACAACTCATGGGTTTGCCTGAAACCCCGGATTCAATAACTTTGGTCTCAACATGCTTCTTGAGTCACGGAGACTCAGTTATCCCAACATGTATGGTGTTGCTGGGCTGGCCCCGAATCAAGGCAGGTAGGCAGGCAGAAGGAGTGATACATACTAGATCGTGATGGAGAGAGGCGGTTGTTTTCGTGCTGATGAGGGAAGACAGGTGGCTGCGATAACAGCACGTTCATCTTGACGTTTACGCAGGCGAATTGCCTTGTAAAGTGACGGTGTGGTGGGTGGATTAATGCTAGGGCGGGCGGCCTTGCTGTGGCAGTCAGGGCGAAAGGTTTGACAGATGCCGAAAGGGGTTGGTTGTTTGTCAGTTGGGAAGCAGTCGACGTCGAGGACGGAGACGAGGACGGAGACGAGGACGGAGACGAGGACGGGGACAAGCGAATTCTGATGCTGAGCGGGTCCACGTTGAGGGTTGGGACGGAGGAAAGTGGTGAAGGGTGGGAGCGGGCAAGTTTCGCTCGCAGGCCAGAGGTGGGCTCGAGGGCAGTCGTCCAATGATGGAATGTGGACGCAGGTCGGCTAGATACCTGGTTACCTAGGGAGGAAGGGAGTAGTGATACGCAGCCGTGTGCGTGCTTGGCCGGTCGGGTAAGTGGTAGTGGTTGGTCGCTTTGTTGTTTGTTGTGTGGGAGGAGATTATTGCTGGGTACCTAGGTATGGGTGCAAAACGCAGGTGCTGCCACTGGTGCAGGTGCAAGGTGCAGGTGCAGCCCCAGGTTAAGATTCAAGCTCAGACTCGGGCTCAGACTCGCGCTGTCGTGGCCGACGGAAGGAGGAGAAAGTGGACGGACAAAAGTGGACGGATGGACCGATTGCATTGAGTGGCATACCAAATGACAGAGACGGGACGGATGCTAATGGGCCAAAGGGAGGGAATACCCAGCTGCTGCGATGTTCCACCTCCCCAAGCACCAAGCACCGAGTCTCGCCGTCTCAGGTGTGGCGGCTCCTTGTAATTACGCCTGCCTGCCGGTCCAGGAAGGTACCTGGGTACTCCGTACCACAGAAGGTGCCTACCTAGGTAGGAACTAGGTAGGTACTTAGGTTACTCCAGGCACCTGAGCCAGCAGGACAGGGAGATTGGTGCAGCTGGGTCTTCAAGTCCCGGCAACAAAGGCGGTCAGGAAAAAGGCCATTTGAACCCCAGTGCCATCCATGCATTGCGTCGACGAGTGGACCGCACCTCAGGGACAAGCTGCAATGCCAACGAACAAACATACCCGACCAAACCAACCGGCGAGCAACCATACAGCAACCGTGTAAGCCGTGTAATGTATCTATCTATCTACCACTGCCAACCACTTATTAGACGAGACAACAGAGTTTCAGAGCCCAGACATAAATAATACAAGGGCCCTGCCAGCACTGTGAGTTGGATCTTGCACTACACAATACAAAGTAGGCCGAGGACCACAGAGCCATAATGTCTGGTCTACTTAAGTACCTAGGTAGTCAGGTATGCACGACCAATGAGATGTTTTCATGATGGTCACGGCGTCCACCTACTGTACGGCACACACCAGGAGCACACGCACTAGACTACCGGGTAGCACGTCCATGGGTTCCAGGTCTACTGCATCGTACGAATGGCATCGGCCCTTTGGTTCTTCTCAATTCGATCAACAACTATTGATCCAATGCGGCTCCAGAAATTGGAGATAGAAAGACATATGTCGTCTGAAAGTGGCGATAGATGTGCCCCGCATGTTCAACCTCTGCTCCATAGTACCTGCTGCTCCGTAGTGCCTGATCTTCCGAACCTGCTTCCGTTTCCAGCGCCTTAATCAAAGACTAGTTCCGGATGACCTGGCTGCCCTCGGCCGGCTCCAACAGTTTCCAGCTGCACTGGATGTTGTGGGACTTGAATCGGGATATTATGCTCTCTGCAATCTCCTCGAAGTTGCCGGTGGCCAGGGCCAGGATGGTCGGCCCCGCGCCTGAGAGACACACCCCGAGCAGACCGGGCTGTGTGCTTGGCGTCATGTACTGGACAATGTCCGTCAGCCCGGGAATCAGGGTCTGGCGGTACGGCTGGTGTAGCTTGTCCTGCATCGCCAGGTAGATCAGGTCAGGGTCAGGAGGCGACTGGCCCAGTGCCACGGGCAGGAGTGCTATTCTCTGCAGGTTGAACGTCTAGTTTCGTGGTCAGTATCCAAGACCGGCCAAGTCCCAAGTCAGATATGTGTCCGGGACTCACAACATCAGGGCGTGGGTACTCTGCAGGTAGCACAGCCCTAGCCTTCGCCGTGGCGACCTCAAAATCGGGGATGATAGCCACGGCTTTGATCTCCTTTGCCCAGGGGAACTTGATGTGATGTCCAATGCCCCGTGGTGGATCAGGGGGCCTGGCGCCGGTGTCAACGCCGCCTGCTGGCGAAGGGAGGACCTCAGCCAGAGGGATCTCGATACGTGCCACGTCTTCCGGTGCGAGTGGCTTCAAGTAGGTTCCCACAAAGCCTCCGTACAGTGCTGCGCCCACATTGTCTGGGTGCCGCTCTGTAATGATAAATGTCTGTCAGCAAGATATTCCTGGCAACAATGCACCCAAGGTCATACCTATCATGAGGCAGTAGTCAAATAAGCGGTCATTGTCCAGGTGGTCCAGTCCGCCGCACTGCTTGCCCAGCAGCACGCCGGCGACCACGGCAGCACCTGACGAGCCTAAGCCACGGCCAAGGGGAATCGGGTTCTTGATGTGCACATGGGTCTCCACCGGGAATGATCGCTGCTCATGACACCGTAAGACGTAGAGGGCCACTCGGGTCAATAGGTTGGCGTCAGGGTCGAGGCTTATCTCGCCCGAGTCTTCACCCTGGCCCTCATACGTGATGCGGCAGTTCAGAGGATAATCGGACTTGGACTTGGACCGGTCGATGGTGACATGGAGCTCCAAGTACATGGACAGGGCGAGACCAATGACGTCGAAACCCGGCCCGATGTTGGCGGAAGAACATGGCACTTTGATGATGAAGGATTCGGAGGTCATATCTGCTGTGGGATGTACAAGTTGTGGTTATTGGTTGTCCCAGGTTTTGTATAAGAGAGAGAGAGAGAGAGAGAGATGATGATGATGAATCACAAGAGATGCTGACAATAACCGCTTGCCTAGTCTATTTCCTTCTCTAAGGAAGGATGTCGTACTCAGTCGCAGTAGGATTTCGTTTCATCGGTGCGGTTTGACATGAATGTTTTGTCTGTATGGCCTGATGCGACTCGAAAATGAGCTTTCTCCAAGCTGTCCCGATGACGGACCACAGAGGCCTTCTGCCGCGGTGGACCCTCGCTCTCAATGCCCTCCCACTTGGGCAGAGAGCACGATTCAAGATGAATTTCAGCCTTGCAACAATTAAGCTTCTAAATTTTACCTACGTGTGCCAGTGTTGATTGCCCTGGGGCGAACTAAATATCCTGCCAGAAAAGGTGAGAAAACTGTGCTACACAGTCGTGTCTTTATATGCTATAATTCATGACTCCTTAAAAACAGCATCTCCCATGACCAATCGGACCTACCTAGGTACCTAGGGTAGGTATCCTACAGCACACTTCTGAGCCCCTGTGGTGGGGGATCTGCAAGCAGACAAGATTGGCTCCACCACGCACGCTCCTTATCGGACCCGTGTGCTCCTTATCGCGAGGGAAAATTTCAGCCCAGTCAATCCCATCTTTACTTGGTCTTCAAGTATTCCACAATCCCGGCCGAACTACTATATTCTGCAGCAATACCTGCAGCCATGTCAACAGAAACAGATACACTGCCCCGGGCAAGCCCTGAGGTGGCCAGCGCGGACTCCAAAAAATCCAAGAAGCGCAAGAACGATCCCGAGGAGATCGAAGTCGACCTCTCCCTACCCGAACCCCCGTCCAAGAAGGCAAAGCGTCTCCTGAAGAAGGGCAAGACCCTCCCCGTGAAGAAGGACTCGGATGACGAGGCCAGCGACAAAGAGGAGGGCGGCGACAGGAAGGACAAGGACAAGAAGAAGGAGCGGTCGCCCTTTGGCGTCTGGATAGGCAACCTGCGCTTCAGCGTCACCAAGCATGACCTGCGCGACTGGCTATTAGGGAACTCGGGCGGCAGCATCACTGCCGAGCATATCACGCGCATCAAGCTGCCGTCATCAAAGCCCAAGGGCGCGAGGCGGTCCGAGGGCGGTGCAGGCGGCGCCGAAGAGCCCTTCGAGAACAAGGGCTATGCATACGTCGACTTCTCCTCGTATGACGCCACAATCGCCGCCATCGCGCTATCCGAGACAGAGTGGCACCGCCGCAAGCTGCTGATCAAGGACGCCAAGAGCTTCGAGGGCCGGCCTGCCAAGCCCAAGGCCGACGGCGTCGACGCCGGGGCTGGGGCAGCAGCGGCCGAAAAGGCCAACGCGGAGCCGCCCAAGCCCACGGCCAAGAAGATCTTTGTTGGCAACCTCAGCTTCCAGACCACCGAGGACGACCTACACGAGCTGTTCGGGACCTGCGGCGAGATCGAGTGGGTCAAGGTCGCACAGTTCGAGGACTCGGGCAAGTGCAAGGGTTATGCGTGGGTCAAGTTCAAGGAGGCCGAGGCGGCGGAATGGGCCGTGAAGGGGTTCGTCAAGATCAAGGAGGTCGAGGAGACTGAGGAGGACTTTATGGACGTCAACGACAAGGAAGAAGAGCAACAGGGCCAAGAGAAGGACGCCGAACAGCAAAGTGAGGACGATGACGACGCAGACAAGGAGAAGCAAAAGAACAAGGAGGCGGCGCAGAAGGCAAATTCACAAAAGGAGGAGCGCAGGGTAAAGACCCGAAAATGGTGGGTCAACACATTGCACGGGCGGCGCCTGAAGATCGAAGCGGCAGAGGACGACCAGACAAGATACAAGAAGCGGTACGGTGGTAAGGGGGCAGCCGCCGCCGGTGCTCAGAAGGAGAAGCCCGCCAGGCGTGAGACAGGTGGCGACAAGCAGCGCACACAGGCGTCCAACCACAGGCACAATAACAAGAGGAGACAGGATCACGTTGAGGGAAAAGAAAAGGACGCCGAAAACAGCACAGTTGTACCCAAGGAGGCAGAGGTTAGCAACTTCCGCCAGGACATCAGCGTGGCCAGGTTGACGGGTGCCCCTGTGAAGCCACAGGGAAAGAAGACCACCTTTGATTGATCATGCGCCGCAGGGAAGAAGGCGGGATGAAAAGAGGTGCATCCATGTTGACAACGAGAGTCCGATGGAGACGATGTGTGCCAGCGTGTCTATGAGGTGGCTGGCAAACCCTACTGGCCCACGGGCGTGAGAGCGACAGCCTTAAATCAATTGCACAAGTCAAGATGTTGTAACGATGCTTGTTCCATGAATGAGTTTGCAACCTAGTTTATGGTGAGGACGTAATAACATTCTGTTCTTGCTGATGATTCCGTTGAGGTGGTAGTTTGGAGAGCCGAAGAGAGCAAGGGCCAAGACGCTCTGCTGTTGGACTCGAAATCATCGAAATCATGGGTGAAGGGAGAGAGACAAGACCTGCGTGAAATACCCGATACAACGCAAGGAAACACATTATCAACCCAAAAATTCAAACCAAACTCGTAAACCGTCGAATTCCTACACGCACTGTTTCCCATACAGACCCGCACTTGTGTCGCGGCCTTGGTAGTACCAAACCATTTGGCCATGCTCACTTTCTCTCCACCATTCTCTGTTGATCACCTAGGTATTCCTCGTCGGATGCGTCGAGGATGTCATATTCCTCATCAGTCAGGAATGCGTCGTCATCATCCTCCGCCCAATCGTCGTCCTCGCCACAGTCCTCGAAGTCATCAATGTCTTCGTCGACAACCTCGGCCGTCTGAGACTTGATGTCTTCGTGGGTGCTTGCCTCAGGAGACTCCTTCTCCAGCTTTGGGAAAATCATTTGGCTGCTGGTCTCCGGTGCGGGCTCAGGCTCTGTCTTCACAACGGTGGCGGGCTGATCTTTCGTCAACTCCTCCACTGCCTTTGGGGCCTGCACAGTCACGTCGCACCACAGGCGGTGGCCGAACTTGTGGCCATCGCTGGTGGTCAAACGCCAGTATGAGATGACCTTGCCCTCGCGAGCTGGTGTTCGGAGAAGAACAGTGAACGAAAACTCCTGTCCTGGCGCCAGGGAGTTGTAGCAGACAGTCGACTCGGAGGCGGAGACAAGATCATGCAGGCGAGCAGGGTGGTTGGGATCGATGTGGCCCATGTAGTCGCCACCTACGAACTTGACCGAGCACCCAGCAGGCCAGGAGACCTCGCCAGCGTTGCGGAGCACCCAGGTCTGCTCGAACACGTGGTTCTGAGGCAACACAGTGCCGTCTGCAACGGTGTCCCGTTCGAACACCGCGACGAGTTTCTCGACATCGTCGCTGTTGTTTACTTGGCTCTCTGAAGCAGCGGTTGTAGCCACGGAGGCGGACGTGGGGAGCTCAGATCTCCGAAAGGCCCTTGTGACGGGCTTGGCCACAGCGTTCTCGGGTTGCTCTCCATGTGCCCGCTCCCACTTCTTCAGTGTCTCAAGGTGAGACTCTCCGTCTCCAACAGTGGGCTTCACATCGACAACGGTCTGCACGGAGCTGGCAGCTATGTTGCTGGATGGCGTGGTCGCCGTCACCTGTGGCGTCGTAGACTTCCTGTGGCGCATGAGGCGGTCGCCCATCACAGGCATCTGCTGCCCGTTTTCATCCTCGCCCTTCGTAGTGACCTCCACGCGTCTCACAGGGGTCTTGAACTTGATGAGAGGGTGAGTCTTGTTGTGCGTGTTGGCCGGAGTTGCTTCACAGCTGGCACAGAAGTCGGTGTCGTGGCACACAGTGCACTTGTACCTCTCGCCGACAATGTAGGCCTTGCGTGTGCCATTGCAAAGAGGTCCGTCACAACAGATGCCATAGTGCACAGGACGCGAGGTGGTACGCGCGCGGGCATCTGCCAACTGCTCGTAGATGGGAACGAAGCGGTGGGCGGGATGAATGAAGCCGGCGTTCACAACACAATCTGCGCAATAATCCCAATCAGGACAGTCGAGACACTTGTGTCGGATGCCAAAGATGAACTTCTCGCATCCGTCGCAAATGGCGTGGTGGCGCTGGTTACGGCCAGGGGACAACCTCTTGGAAATGTCCGAGGGGAGAGGCGTGCTTTCCACGGCAGGGGTAAATCCATGCTTGGGATGGTGACCATGCTTATCGCTCTTAAAGCAGGACTTGCATAGGTCAAAGTCCTCGCAAGAAGTGCAGTGCAGGAACTCCTTGTCAGGCAGCTCCTGCACACACGAATTGCATGTTCTCGTAGGGATTTGCGCAAACCTAGGCGACGGCAGCCGCTCTTGCACAGGGACACAGGGAGCCCAGGTGGGCTCATGAGCCTCCTTGGCCTTTGGCTTAGGCGCGATCCTCTCCGTGGTGCTGACCAGGATCGAGTCTCCCCGGACGAATCTCTTGATCAACCAGTGCTCAGCACTGTAGCAAGTGACACCTCGTTCGACGCATTCAGAGCATAGGTCGAAGTCCCCGTTGTCGCACGTCGAACAGTGGTAGTGGGAGTCGGGTATGGTGTGGTCACAGTTGTTACAGCAGACCGCGAAGTTAGCCGACTTGGGGGCTACAAATACGGACGTGGGCTCAGCTTGCTGGCTGTCCTGTGCTGGTGCCTTGGCAACGGGAGAGGTCTGCTCAAACTTATCCATCCCAAGTTGCAACTGGCTCATTGCCTTCTCCAGACGCTGGTCCAGAGCCTTGATCCTGTCAAGACTGGACAGGTCTGAGGTTGCAAGGTCCTTCAGCATTGGGAACATGGACGAAGGAGCCGGGGACTGCACTGGTGCCGGCTTTGCGGGCTCGGCAGCTTCGGACGAAGCCGTGGAAATCAGAGGGGCCTCGGGCTTGCTCTGGGCAAAGTCTAGGTTCTCGGTTTCGGGCTCGTCCTCGACCGTGACGGGCTTGGGCTTCTTGTCGTCTTCGTCGGAGTCCTGGAGGGTCACTCGCAGCTTGAGCTTTTGCTTCGCCTTGGCAGCACGGTAGAGCTGCTTCCAAACAGAAATGTTGCTATGGTCTAGAACAACATAGGAAGAAGCGGAATCGGAGTACCGTTCGAATGTGGCGTGGGCTCCAGGAGCAATGCAAAGGCTGGCTCGGATCTAAGCAGAGATGTCAGTCCACAAGGCCGCCACCTGCCGGGGTATTATGTCAAAAGCCACAGCTGTTCCCTACGACACCACCCCGTTGCGATGGCCAGCGTTGAGTTTCGTCCTAGGGGATGGGGCAGGGGGGTGTGGGTACGATAAGACGGAATCGGCGGTGCAGATGGCGAAGACGCAGGGAGATAAAATGACGTACCTTATCTTCCAGCGTGCTAGCCCCGAGGTCACGAAGGTGCAGCTTGAACCGACGGGTGCTACCCTGGAAGTTGACCTTCAAGGTGACAAGGGTGTCAGGATTGGCGGGTGCGGACGAAGCCATGATGGATTTAGGGCCGATGCAGTCTGGTAAGAGATGTTAGAGCCTGGTGGTGATGATGTTGCTTGGGTGAGGCAGGTGGGTGGTGATGCAGTAGGCACATACGAATATGGGCAATGTGGATCGGCCGAATACGGCTTGGGTGAAGTTGGTTAGGTCGGTGAGCAGGGCGAGAAAGGAGTCAGGTTTCCTAGGGCAGGATTGTGGAAAATGAATCAAGACAGGTGTGGTGAATCACAGACACAACGGCGACATTGGGTGCCGTGCTGGTTGAGGAGGAGAAGAGAGGAGGGGAAGAAGACGATAAGGAGCAAGAGGCCGGTCAGAGAGGTAAAAGGGACAGAGGGGAAAGGAAAGTGAGTGAGTAAAGGGCACAAGCTTAGCTGCTGCAGTGCACACCTGACACAAGCTGGGGGAACTGGGACCAGCAGATGATTGGTAGATACCTACCTAGGTAGCTAGCTGGGTAGGCCAATACGTGACGGCGTCGAGCAATCAATGGCTTGCGCCGCGTTAGTGCTGCTGCGGAGGCGGGCACTGTGACTACTAATAGTGTTGTGGGAAAGCGTGCGGGCGGTCTGGTCCTGTAAGTGAAAGTACCCCGGTAACAATCAAGTGGCTGCTGTACACACGGAGTAGTCCTGGGGAGGGACGGGCAGGCGGGCAGGCGGGCAGGCAGGCAGGTGGGCAGGTGGGCAGGCGGGTTGGAATAGACGGCCTCAAATCCCACGTCGATCCGTCGGTGTGCTGCGCACGTACGAGTTGGCTTTAACCTCGGCCGGGTTGCTCGGGCAAAATGGAGTACGAAAGCAGGGCTCAAGTCCGGGGTAGTACAGCACAAGACGGCATGCAGGTGAGAGAAACAGAGCGGGAGCCTTGGATCCGGACGACGAATAAGTACTGCAGGAGTTACCAGGCAGAGAGCGGGGACTCGCAACACCTCAGCTCACCAGTCTAGAATGCCAGCGAAAAGGGGGCGATGTTCCTCCGTGGGGGGGAACTACAGGTACCTAGGTAAGGGAAAGCCTTTGGATTTCAAATGGGGCAAAAATGGAAGGCGCTGGGGATGGCTGGCATTCTGCATGTGTCGCAAACGGTGGCGGAACCTTAGGCCGTTCGTTACGCTCCGGTGTGGCCCTCCCTGTGCTGCCGTTAACAGGACGGACTTGCTGTACAGATTACAAGGAGGCCGCCCGGGCATGGCTGGCAGGCAGCCCTTGCGCCTACGACGACTCGATTACACAGTACGGACTGCATTGTGTGCAGAGAGAAGAGGGGGTAAGGAAGCCTAGGTATTTATTAGGTACGTAGGCCTCCCTGCCTGCCTGCATTGGCCATTGAGCATTGGGCATTTCCCCGTCTGAAACAATGATCGCCACTGTCATCGCCGTGCAAGAATGTGTCGAGCAGAACTGGCAGAGCATAGCAGGAGCCATAGCAGGAGCCAGGCTGCTAGGAGGAGCGAGCTACTAGGTACTTTTAGTCTACTACAGTAAGTAGTCTACAGAATGCACCAGTTGGCCTCCTTTTGTTCTTGCCTTCATCTTGAGCCCTGTCAGTCAGTGTCGGCCAGCCCAGTCAGAGCCAAGCGGTGTCGAACCCTCCCTCCTGCCTTTTGTGCCAAGAACGGTGTCCGCTCTGTGTGCGCTCTACCTAGGAAGGTGGTCAAGAAGGGCCACCTCACCCCCCCCCCCCCCCGGACCAAGCCGTGTGCTATACCTAGGTACCTAGTCTACCTAAGTAGCTAGTCTACTTGAGTACCTGGGTAGGTACCTACATTATATCCGTAGAATGTATCAACTACGGCAAAGCAAAGACATAGCATCATCTGCCTTCCGGCATGTGAGTTTCAGTATCAGCCCCGAATAGCCCCGTCAAGTTTCCAGACCGAACTGCCAGTGCAAGCGAGGGATGGGGCAGAGGCCTCGACCTGTCCGCCAAAGCGGCCACCAACGCGTACGCTCGTGCGAATGCAGTGGTGACGACACTACCACAACGAATCACGAACTGGCAGATGCCTGCACGTTGACGCCTGCGGAGTAATCTGTGGAGCTCAGCACCTTTGGCTTGGCGTGAGCTATCGCGCCTGGGCTGTATTGAATAATGAATATCCATCCCCTCCTCCTAGGTTCAGCCATCTTCCCCCGTTGGATGCAAGTCATCTTCCATCATGTAGCCTACGTTGTTCAGGCTGTTCACTGTTGCGTGGCTGTCTTCCAACTTCTTTCCCGTCATGACTTTATCTTAATGCAGCGGTGGTGTTGTTGTTTCCCAAAGGAGGGCATACCCTATTGGATTCACCTAGACCAACCTTTTGTAACCGTTCGGGATTTATGATTTATGCTTAAGTTAGAAAGCCGTAAATTACCCCTTCCGGCTTAATAATAACTAGGAGGCCTTCGCACAAGCCTCGCTCAGAGGTGAATGCTGTGTAGCTTCGAGCCCACCAGGCCCAAGTTGAGGGTTCAGCCAATGATGCTCTCCAGTGCCTCGACCAGGCCTGTCTCTTTGTACCTCACCATCCTCCGCTTGCCCTCACCCTCGGCCCTCCCCTTGACCTTGACACACTTGATGCCCAGCCCGGCCAGCTCCTCGACGTTGACCCTCGGCATGCCAGGGGCGCCCGTCTCGGCCCCGACAAGGTAGACGACGTGCGTGACATACCTCCTGATCTCCGCCTCTCCCACGGGACCAAAATCGGTCTGGCTCTCCTTAGCCGCCTTTGCGATGGCCCGAGCAAAGTCCGCTGCGGTCATGGGGTTCGTCCCGGGCCCTGTCTCCCTGTCCGTCTTGCTGTTGAGGATGAGCACCTTGTTCTTGACCCCGCCCCCCGCGACGGCCGCCCCGACGCCACGCAGGATCACGGATGGGATGATGCTCGTGTACAAGCTGCCAATGCTGTAGACCACCGTCTCGCTGTCCTCGAGCGCCGCCATCACCTTGGAGTTGGCCACCGGCCAGATCTCGTGCCCGTACGGGTTGATGTACCACACCCGCTCGATCCGGCACGTCAGGTCCTCCTCCTCGTCCTTGGAGAAGGAGTGGTGGCCCCGCAGCACAGGCAGCGACCCAGGCAGGTTGGCGTCCTCGACGCGGTCCAGGTCCAGGTGCTTGTTCCCCGTGGGCTGGAAGGTGTCGTCCGGCACGGCGGTGGGGCCCGACGGGTGAGAGATGGCGACCTGGCCGGCGAGGATGGACCCGTCGGCGAGGCCGGCCGAGATGTGGTGTGTGAAGTTGGAGTTGATAGCAGGCAAGACGCTGGTCGACTCCGGGATGGCGCATATCAGCGAGAGAAGGTAGATCGCCGACTCGAACGAGCCAGAAAAGAGCCGGGCTCTTCGATGGAGATCAGCTCGGTGTACATGTTATTAACTCGCATGGCATGGTCTTCAAACTCACCCCGTCAAAAACAGGTTGCCAACGCTGGCCTCAGCAAAATTGAACACACTCGTAGGCCTGTTCCTCTTGACTATCTCGAGGTTCAACGTGTTGAAGACGGAGCGGATCAGCTCCCTCTGCTCGCTCGGAACGAACGTCCATAGGATATGTCTTGACTCCACTATGTCGAGCCATTCTGCTCGCGCCATCATCGGATCTGCAGACAGACGGTACTCAAACAGGGTCTTGATGGCTGTTCTTTCCTGGTCGCCCCTGTGATTGGGAATCAGGCGGACAAGACGGCCTGACAATATGGCCCAGCCTTCATCAGCCATCTGTAGAACCAACTTTGAACCAGTGGATTCCTAGAGAACAAACTCACTTCGCACATCACCGACACCTGATGCAGGTTAGTCATAAGCATTGCGGTGCGTTTGTTTAGACGGGGCGGCCGTGTCTTACTCGGCCCTCCAAACACCCTGATGAGCTCTGAGGAGCTGCCGCCATTGTCGCTGATGGGTATGATGTAGCGCAAGGGGCACCTCTTCCTCGTGGTAATCTTGTCGAAAACGTCGACCAGGAAGTTAGCTGCAGTACCCCCTGAGAACACGGCTATCCCGCCCCGATTAGGATGGCGAGGTGTCGGCGGATATGGACTGGCGGGTGGAGGAGTTAAGGCCCGCGGAGTTGAGATCGGGAGATGAAGTGATTGTGGAGTGTTCGACATGGCCGTGGATGTAGCGAGGTGGTTTTTGACTTTTTGACGAGCAAATTATGGACAACTCAGGACGATTTGCCAACTTATTAGGGGATTTCAGCCGCCGTTTGCTTCCTCGCTCTCTCACATCAGTTGGGTGGTGGAATCGTCATCCTTATTAAATGCGGGAGTTGGCCCACGTTCAGTTGACGACATCTTTGGAGCCATCGCGGCTAAGCCACGACGGCCGCCAATTCCGTCTCACGGTTCACCTGGTACAACACAACAAAAACGTGGCATCATCGTATCCTTGACTACGCATGGACTCATCGGTGTTGGGTTTGTAACGACTTGACACTTCCCAGCAATAGACCTTCCACTTTCATTAGGTGCCCAGGTGGTTATCTATCTTTTCGGACCGAGAGCTGCAACCACACCCATACCAAGCCAGCGGCAGTATCAAAAAACAATCACCAGGTCTCCCTCATCCTGTCCAATCCCACAACTCTTCTCGGGATGCAAAGGCAAAAACTGGCTTTGATTCGAAACATGCCACCACCTGCTCCTGTCAAGCTTGCCATGCTGCAATGGAGTGCATGTTTATGTGCCCTCTGGCTCTGCTACGGTAGGAATGTGTTACGGCCAGCATCACAGTGGAATGCATCCTGACGTGACTTTGCCAAGGACAGGAAGCATGAGAAATGACCAATGGCATAAGCATCATTCGAGCTGTAGGGCCAGTACTTCTGTCTCTCTTCACAGCGAGAATTCCATACAACTACCTATGAGCCACGGCAACGTCAACCAACCCCCCCCCTAATCTTCAGAAGCACCTTGCTGTGAGCGAAGCCCACGCTACAAAAAGCAAATGACCATATCGTGTGAGCCGTCTAGCCATGTCTATCTCTCAAGACCCATGACCACATCACCACCATTCCTTCATCCCCGGGCCTCATCCCCGGGCCATCGCCTGCCCTACAGCACTCCTGGGCACTCCTGGGCATCACCTGTCCTCTTTCTCTTCTCGTCCGTCCCCGACTAACGCCGGATATTTCCCTGCCTGCAAAAGCAGGTTGTGCAGAAAGGAGAGGGGCAGGCGTACAGAGCACAGGGGATTTCCTTCCTCATAGGCCCAAAGGAGTGTCATGGTCGCCATTGATCCATTACTGAAGCATACCACTCTGCAACCCACCACAATAGCAGTCACCTGACAACGAGAAAGCAACACGATCCAAATCAGCCACGCTTGATAGACAAACCGGATGCTATATCGAATAGTGAGGCGACTAACACCGAAACGCCGTTCCCGAAACCTACACCCTCCTTTTTTTTTGCACGTCGAAAACATGAGGTCGCGAACGTTCCGAGGCCGACGCCAAGCAATAGAAGTAAAGCCTGTAGGGAAACAGGGACAAGAAAATTGTCGAGGTAAAATAACATTCCTGGTAATAATATCGCTTTTTGGTAGCAGGGCGACTCTCATATCGGCGCCTCCAAAAGCAATTTTGCTGTCAGACGGTGGCCACTGGGACGTGTCGCATGTTGCTGCGACTTCCAGTCTTTGTTGCGCGATATTCGTGATCTTTTAGGGCGGCGGGCCGTGCGACGTTCTGTGTTATCGCGCAAAGGGCCTCGTCAGTTTCTCCCTCAACCCGCAGGGCATTGAATTATCGTGTCAACCACCTTCCCATAGACTAGCAACCACCCCGCTACCGCTGCCACTCCCGAGGTGCCCTTCCGACGACGTCGCATATGAATAATAGCCGCAACGAATTATGGGCACAGACGTGAACTCAGGGAGCGCAGCTGATGATGCTCTCAATACTGCCTCCTTGTCCAGGCGGAATGTCTCCGTACACGAAACCCAGACCCTATCCTGGATAAGGTGCCATTCCTGGAGCCGCCTGGTTGTAGTAGAAGCCATCAGGCGCAGGCGGCATACCCATGCCGTACCCGGGTGCTGTGTACGGTGGATAATTGGGATATGTTGGTATTTGCGATGCGTCGTAGTAATAGACACAACCTCCACTCTCCTGGGCGACCAGGGCTGACGAGGCGCCGCCTTGTCCGTTCCCCTGGCCACCTGAAGGATCGCCCTGTCCACTCTGGTTGTAATTCATCTGCTGGGGTTGCTGCGGGCCCGGGTAAAAAGGCGGAGCTGCAGCCGACGGCCCCATATTGTTACCATACTGCGGAGGATAGTAATAACCTTGGGGAGGCGCCATCATTTGATATGGTTGATTGTAGTAAGCGGGCTGAGGCTGGGGTTGAGGCTGCGCGAAGCCAGACGGCTGGAAGGGCGCGGCATGGATTGCCCTTTCAGGAATTTGGGACAAGGGCGTCCCCGTGGAGAACTGAGACGGGTAAGAAGGATTTCGAGCGTGTGTGTCCTGAGATAAGCTATTGACCACCTGAGGGGGTACCTGCTGGTGGAAAGCTTGCTGGTATTGTTGAGGTGGGTTGATTTGCCGAGTAGGTGACTCAATGTTCTCCACTGAGACGGCTTTCTGTGGTCGGGGTTGATGCATAGGAATGGAGCCCGGGCGGTTTTCCTGGAAGATAGGCTTCTGAGGAAGAGGGTGTGTTTGAGGGTGCGGAAGATCGCTGATTGAAGGCTCAAAGGCCACGGGCTGCTCTGCCGCCGGCGCAGGCGCCGGTGTGGAAGCGTCAGGCGTGTCAACAGCCGGGGGAGGCTGGGGAAAGAGCGCCGTCATCGTGGCTGATACAGGCATAGGCATTGGCATGTCTGCGCGAGCCATGGGGGGAAGCCGGACAATTGGACGCGACATGGCAGATCCGGTCGGAGAGATGAAGTCGGCTGGAGCAATGCTAGAACGCCGACTCATATCAACACTCGGCGTGTAAACGCTTCCACCATAGTAGCTTCCTCCGTAGGCACTTGTGCGGCGCGAGTAACCGCCCACTGAGCCCAGGCCCGGACGTGGCTTGCCACGCATCCGCTGCTGGTTTGGTCGTAAGGCACGAGGAATAAAAATGAAGGACCTGTCAACAGCAGGGAATATGTAGCGTGGCGGATAGTCCGGCAGCGAGATTCGCACAGGCTTGTCACGTCGCAGCGGAGGCCTGTGGTCAGGTAATTTCGTGTACCGCTTGATGGCGACGCCGGAGAACGATTTAGGTTCCTTAAGCCCCGGGAAGAAGACACGAACTTCCACGTTGCCTATCGTCTTCTCGGTAGATAGTGTTCTGTTAATCGGAGTGTTGCTGACAGGACAAGTGGGGATGTGTCCGTCACCGTTGGGAAGGCCCTCGGCAGGTTGAGCTGATTGCCTTGGTTGTCGGGGAGGCATGGGCTCAGCAACGGTCTCATGCATGTCGTGAGACCAAGGAGCGCTCGTCGTGGGGTCAAAAGGCGACTGGAACGATCTGCAGGTGGTTTGCTTTTTAGCAACCGCACTGGCCGTGATCATCGTGAGGGGGACAGGGTGGGGAGTTGCGGTGAATCCATACTGTACCGGTGCGAAGGGGCCACCGAAACCACGACCCCTTCCTCGGCCTCTGGCTAATGCTCCTCTGCCAAAGGGCCTGAAACCATTGGCAGCAGGCCCGGCATGACGGTGGTCGTGCATGAAGAATGCACCACGATTCGGCACGAACGCCGGATCCTCGTCTCTCTTCTTGCGATACTCTTCATGTTCACGTCGCCGGCGTTCGAAGGGAGGTTCCTGGGACGGCACCGATGTCGAGCTAACAACCACTGGCCCGCTGGGCCGGGAGGTTGGCGCGGTGGTTTCGTCGGTGTGTGCGGTCTTGGGCGAGTCCGAGATGCTTAACTCGTGAAGACGTGATTCGGTCTGGGCGACGGCTCCGGCAACTTGGCCGTCAGCATCGGTTGCTCCAGATGCGGCGGGGGCAGTGCGACGATCACCGGCTTTCGTAGAACCGCGGCCAGAGCTCTTCTTGACGACCGGGGATACAGGCGATGCCTCGTCAACATTGCTAGTGTCGCTATCATCCGCGTGGTTGTTCTCATCGCTAACGACGGATCCCTCGGTCATGGAGTCATCTTCAAGGGCGTCGAGAGTCTCAGGCCCACCCTCATCGTCTCCATCATCGTCAACGCGGCGGCGATGACCAAGGGCCCTCCTGCTATTACGCTTGGGATTGGCAGCCATCTTGTCTGTGAGGATCGGCGGTCGTGGGGACAGGATGGCGGGTGATTGACAGCAGCGCGAGCTGTACTTGCAGCGCTTTCAGATTGTGTCGAGGGTCGACATGCGGTATCGGGCTGGGAAGTGATTGATGCCGGGAGTTGTGAGACCCGCGAGGTCAGGCTAGGACGAGTAGGTGGATGTATTGTGCCTGGAACCGCGCTGCGGCAATGCAGGGGTGGGTGGACGTAGGAGGAGCTGTTGAAGATGGAACGAGCTCTCGCAGGACAAGAGGCCCCCCCCGGGACAGAAAGGCAATCAACAAAAGGACCCAGAAAGCCGGGCAACGACTGTGGCAGCAGGGCTGAGAGGTGCGGCTGCAGCTGCAATTGCGGTGGCAGTGGCTGTTGAGGCGCCGACTGCGGATTTGGAACCCAAATCCGGATTTGGTCTCAAGGACGACAGACGTGATGTGAGGCGCGGAGGCGTGGGAGTGCGGTGCGGTGCGGGTGCGGGTGCGGGTGCGGTACAGGCGATGGGGGGAGGGGGCTTGCAAGAGTCAAAGGCGAGTGAACGCTTTGATTCACTGCATGAGGCTGGCGGGAAGCAGAAGGGAGGAAACAAGCCAGCTGCTACCAGAGTCTTGTCAGGATTCACTCACCCAGTGTGGACCAGGTCGTGATGGGCTGCGGGTGGTGGACGGTGTTGGGATGAGATGTTGAGGAGGAGTAAAGCAATGATAACATGCGGAGCTGGGCAAGCTGCTGGCCGCGGAAAATGGGTCCTCAGTGCCCAGGTAGTTCAATGTTGCTGTGTTGTTTTTTTTCATGCCACACACAGGGGTGCTAGGCAGGTACGTCTGGCCCGACCAGACGTGAGCTGGTTCCCTACGGTCTAGGCTCACGCCCTCGAAAGCTGGCTGGTCCTCCCGTCCTCCCGCCCAAATGCCTTGCTCTGACTGGCCCGGTCAGTACCCACACCCCCAACGGTAAGAGTACATGGTCTTCCAGAGTTCCTAGGTACCTAGGGACCTAGCTAGGTCGAGACGGATAATGTAACCGTCTTGACCACTGCCCACTGTCTTCGTGTGTGGTAGAATACTGAAGAAACCGGCCTCATGGTCAGCCTCAACCACAATGGTACCTACCTAGGTACATGTAGATAGTTTGCTCATGGACCGACAGCATCAGGGACAGCCCTTGGCCTCGGCGGCATCAACAGCGCTCCCTGCTGCCTGCCCCCGAGGAACAAACTATATCCATGCTGGTGGGAGCTCCGACCCCGTACTCCGTACAGCCAAGCGGCCTGAATGCTGGTCGCTGTCCTACTTTCTTCATCCGAGTCAGCAAGCTTGGTTGTGCCACGCTCATCACGAAACGCCTGAGCAATCTAAGATCTCCAGTTCTCACGGCAGATCCATCCAGTATAACTGCTCCCCCATAAGTAATATGGCGAAAGCGGGCTTTCGCTGCAGCCCGTCCTGCAGCCCGTCTCGTCGGCGTGGAACCCATCCAAGCCTTAACCGCGCCCGCTGCGGCGGCTTGCTTCCCTCCCTCCCTAAGAACCCGCGATCCTCTTCATGCTTCAAACCGTAAAACGGGCTTCGATTATCGAACGTCTGACGGTTGCCCTGCTCCAAAAGGCTTGACGCCTTCTTGCGCGGACCTGACTAATTCTCTCACTCCAGACTGCCAGACTGCCAGACTGCCTGGCTGCACATTCCCAAATGGCAGGGATCAACCGGTGGGCAAAAGCTACCCCAACCTGACCAGGATGTCTGACCAAAAGGTCCAGATGTCTTCGATCGGCGCTGATGGGGTTCGGACCTTTTTTGTGATTAATGTGCAAGATGGTCTACCTAACTGACTACCTGACTACCTGACTGCCTGACTACCTACCTTACTACCGTAATTACTTGACTATTTGGCCATGTGAATTTGATCCCAGACGCACAGTACCGCAGTGGGCGCATCGAGAATCGCACATGATGTACCTTGCCCTTGAAGGGGAAGTTTTAACTGTCACTATCCCAAGTAAAACCGTTTTGCCCGGCCCAGAGTGAAAGGCGTCATGACTGGTTCTACTTTTGGTCTTTTGGAGACCATCGATCTTCACATGCAGACATGATGACGCCCACCGAGCACCACTCCCGCCTCTCTCTCGCCAAGCGATCGAGGGAAGGGCATGATTGGCCCGAACCTATCGTCTGGTGCAAGACAGGTATCCATACAGTGGGGCCGAAAAAGTCTTAAGACACTTCTCACTTTACACCTAAATCTACTAATTTCAAGTACCCTTTTAAATATACTAAGAATTTATTTTAAAGTTGAAAATTAAATATATATATAAAAAGTATATAATTTATATTATAGTAATTTTATAAATATTTAAATAATAAGTTAGTAGGTTCTATTAAGTTAAATAAGTAGTGAAGTTTTGAAATTTAAAAATTATTAAGGAAC
>MAVT02000635.1:0-25240 GCA_001702395.2 Diaporthe helianthi
TCTATACTAGGGTAGCCTTTTACTTAGAACTAAATTTATTAAGTATAAAGATAGTTAATATATTCTTAGAAACGCTTAGAGAGTTTAAGCTAAAACGCCGTTAATTATAAAAGTTAAAATACTAATTACTATATAAATTATTTAAAGATAAGTTAGTAAAAGAAATAGTACTAAAAAGCTATTATTATATTTATATCTAAGATAATGAAAGGTTTATAAAGCTTGTTTTAGTTATAACTACATTCTTTAGATATATAAACCTATAATAAAACTTAGTAGTTATAATAATATCTTATTAATATAATATAAAATATATAAAGAGTTAATATTTACTAATATATAAGTTCTAAATATTAAAATAAATTTAAGTTATAAAAGTAGTTATAGTTTATTATTAAAATATATTCAATAACTTTATGAATAGTAATAAGATTTTAATTAACTATTAACGTCACGCTTTTACTAGAGTTTTAAAATATAAAAGAATATAAAAATATAAGTATACTTTAAATATAGAAGTATAACCCTTTTAAAATATAAGTATAAAAATAGAGTATTTTTAATATCTTAATGTACTCATTTATATAAGAAATATAAGTAGATAAATAGTTTTATAAATTAATTTATAAAGATATAAACTTTATACATACTTGTATATATAAGTTATAATGTATTTAATAAATTAATAGTATAGTATTTAACGAGTAAACAACGTATTTCAGTAACGTTAAATAGATAAGTTTTATTAAGTTTTAATATCTATTCAAGTATTTACATTAGATAAATAATATAAAAGAAGTAATACAATATTAATTATTAGCGTAAAACGCTATTTTAACTTATTTTTATATTAAAAAAAGTAGAAACTAGAAAGATAATAAAAAAGGAAAAGTAGTAAGAGAATAATAATATTATAATAAAAATTAAAGTAGGTAGCTTTAAATATTTAAAAGTAAGGTAATTATTAGTAGGCTTAGTCTTATAATCGTAAAGGGTCTTAGTAATTAGCTGCTTATTATTGTTGTATTTAGTAGGTAGGGGCTCTATAGCGTAGGTGACTAGGTACCTAAGTTAGGCTATAGGATCTAGCTAACTAATCTAGTACAACTAGCTACTAGGTAGCGCTAGCTAGCTACATCTTGTACCTCCGGAATACTGTAGTTATACTACTACTAATAGTAATAATATTATTTTTATATACTTATATACTTATACTTTTTTCTATATTTATATATATATAAGAATATAAAATATATATAAAGAAAAGTGTAGAATATAAAAATATAGTATTTTTAAATTTATATATATAAGTATATAAGTATATACCTTTTTAGTAATACTCTAGTTTTTAGTAATATAAAAGTTAAATTTAAAGTAAACTTATATATTATAAAGAAAGTTAATATATATTTTTTAAAAATAAAAAAAGTTTTAAATTATAATTCAAGTATAGTTTAGTTTAATAAATTATCTAACTTAAGTTTAAAAATTATTTAAGTTATAGTTTTAAGAAGAAGCTTCAGCTAAATAAAATAATATATAATCCCTAGTAATAAAAAGAACGTAGTTATTTATAAATATTATTATAAGTTTTTTAACTTTATACTTAATAAGAGTTAGCTATTTATTAATAAGAGATTAATATTATTTACTTTATAAATGAGCTATTTAGAAGAATCTAAGTACAATCCTAAGTTTTTAATAGGGGTACTTAATCCCCTACCGTACGACTTACAATTAACGTACCTCTAAGTTACTTGTATAAAAGATTAGTAGCTAAGTCGGTGAACGAACTCTAAGCAGTAAATAAACGCCGTGCCGTGATACTAAGGTTATCCTTCTAAGTACTACTACAGTTAACTACTTGCAAATCTGCAGCAGGTATATACGGACCCGGGAAAATATTACGAGATTCCTGATTAGGTCTACCGAGAAGGCGAAATGCCCATGTTGCTGGAAGTGTCAAATCTCCGTAGTCATGAGAGGAATGGTCTGACTCCTAGCCTGCCCTAGGCACAGCACAAGCGGCCCCCAATAGTCCGCCGAAGGCTGGTGCCAGACGTGAAATTTTCGCTCAAGTTCGGCTAGGCCCCAACGGGAACATGCAAAATGGCCAATTGAGCAGAGCATACCTATTAGTTTTGAAATCAGTCCGTAGTTGGATGTTTTTGGGTCTTCTGTGGTTGTGTAGTTAGTGCCGGCCGGGTTCAAGCGGTGGATTCCCGAGGGGGGTCGCTTGAGTGTGATACTTGCAAGGTTGGCATTAACAAACCCGATCGAGTTCTAAGTCTTTATGTTACGTCTCGAATGGTATAAACCTAACCAAGTACCCGAGTATACATTGACCTCATATGCCGTAGGCTCGGCAGTCGCTATGTGCATACAATACCGGGGCCTGTTTTCGTTCTTACAGCCGACACTTCCGTATGATTCCGTTAGGGGAAATGCCACTGCCCGAGATTCGGCGGGGTAGATGACAGCTCGGAGGGGCTATGACGATGATTTAAACGTCGGGCAGACCCCACCTCAGAAGCAATGTATTGTCACGACAAGTTCCCCTAATTGACTCGACATACTTTTCTTTTAAGATATTGTGTGCCTAGTAAGATTGAATATAACGCCTCTCTACACCCGGTGAGTTTACATTCCCTACTTAGTAGTCTTCTCTGCCAGACAGACAAACAACACCCTCTCTCCCGACGGACAGATGCGCCTCGAGACGAACTTCTTACCCCGCCATGACACCACTCACTCCCCTTCCAAGGTTCGTCGCCTCGCTCGATCCTCTGGTCCTGGTCGACCGTAGATGGGGGAGGCCAGTACTTGGCCGAATATCACCAGCAATTTTCTCTCTACACCGTACACCGCAGCACCGTCAGGTCATGAAGTCATGCTGGAGCCCCGTGCTGGGGATGTGCAAATGATGTCAAGCCTGTTTCTAAAAGTGGACTGACTGACCATGGGCAAGTCGACCATGGGCGGGCGTATCAGCCTCACTGTGCTCAGGCCCTCCAGCAGTCCACTTTTTGGCACTGGCTCAGGCTTAGCTCAGGTCTGGCTCAGGCCCAGAGGGCCGTTCCCCTACCCACCCTATTACCCCTCCAGCCGACTCGGAAGCTCCCAACCCATTTGTGTCATACCAAGAAGTACCTAGTTCGTACCGGCCAGGAGAATTTATCGCTCACTTCCTAAGAAACACCTCATCGTGTTACAATTTCTGCGACTCAGTCTCCTCAGCCCCACTGACACGCCACCAGGTTCACTCCAGCTGTTTATAACTAGCTCTCCCCTACCCTTCCTGCCTGGGCTGTCATCGAGACCAATCCTGCTCTACTCTCCTCTGCCTCGTCAACCCTTTGCCTCCTTTTTAACAAGTCCTTTTCCAACCCAAACAAAAATGGGTGCCCAAGACGTCCTGTCCCGCAAGTCCGGTGTCATCGTCGGTGACGATGTGCTCGCCCTCTTCAAGTATGCTCGGGAGCACGAGTTCGCCATCCCCGCCATCAACGTCACCTCCAGCTCTACTGTCGTCGCTGCCCTCGAGGGTGCCCGTGACGCCAAGTCTCCCATCATCCTGTAGGTGTTTCCCCTTCCCTTCCCCCCCCCCCCCCCCCCCTCCAAAGGCCTCAGCGGCAGCGTCCCGACAAACCTTGGTCCTCAACGGCTAATCCCTCGTGTCACAAGACAAACATCCCAGGGTGGTGCCGCCTACTTTGCCGGTAAGGGCGTTGACAACAAGGACCAGAGTGCCTCTATTGCCGGTGGCATCGCAGCAGCACACTACATCCGCGCCATTGCTCCCACATACGGCATCCCCGTCATCCTGCACACCGACCACTGCGCCAAGAAGCTTCTGCCATGGCTCGACGGTCTGCTGGACGCCGACGAGAAGTACTTCAAGGAGCACGGTGAGCCCCTCTTCTCCTCTCACATGATCGACCTGTCCGAGGAGCCCGTCGACTACAACATCCAGACCACCGCCGCCTACCTGAAGCGCGCTGCCCCCATGAAGCAGTGGCTCGAGATGGAGATTGGCATCACTGGTGGTGAGGAGGACGGCGTCAACAACGAGGATGTCGACAACAACTCCCTCTACACCCAGCCCGAGGACATCCTGGCCATCGTCAAGGCTCTCGAGCCCATCAGCCCCTACTTCTCCATCGCCGCTGGCTTCGGCAACGTTCACGGTAAGCCAACGCGCCTGCTGCCTCTGTCCCACTTCCCCTGTCATTGATGCAGTCACTAATCCCTTACCCCTCAGGCGTGTACAAGCCCGGCAACGTCAAGCTGCACCCGGAGCTCCTGGGCAAGCACCAGCTGTACGTCAAGGAGCAGCTGTCGAGGAAGGACGACAAGCCCGTCTTCTTCGTCTTCCACGGCGGCTCCGGCTCCACCAAGGACGAGTACCTGCAGGCCATCAAGCTGGGCGTGGTCAAGGTCAACCTGGACACCGACATGCAGTTCGCCTACCTGTCCGGTATCCGGGACTACGTCCTCAACAAGAAGGATTACCTCCTGACCACCGTCGGCAACCCCGACGGCGCCGACAAGCCCAACAAGAAGTTCTTCGACCCCCGTGTCTGGGTGCGCGAGGGCGAGAAGACCATGACCAAGCGTCTCGAGGTCGCCCTCAAGGACTTCAACACCGAGAACCAGCTATAAACGGCCGGCAGGTTTTGTTGGCGCGTATGGGTCTGGGCTCAAGTATCTACTGCAATGCTTTATGAAGTTGAATGAGATGAGCGTTGAAACTCGGTGGTGGGGAGCATACATACATGGGAATTGGTGGCGGTCGGTTTGCCCACATCTAGGAACTTAACCTGGAAAAAAGAAGCCCATTGGTGATACCTCGAAATCAAAAAAAGTATTAATCGATACCTAAAAACAGAAGTTGAGTCGCTCCGCGTGTGGTCTCACCATGTCCGGTGTAGCGCATCATCCCTGGAAACATGATTGACATTAGAAATAACATCCTTGTTACTCCTATACTATGTGAATGAAGCCCTTGGTTCCTCCCCTTGGGATATGGGCTGGTGCAGGCGCATTGTCGTAGGCCCTCTCTCGAACGTTTACATGCGACAGGCCCTCCCTCGATCTCTCCTAACGAAACCATGAAATGTGATATTGGCTGCTGTCGCCCATCCTTCAAGGTGCTCCCTGCCTAATCTTCAAAGAGATGCATATCCCTCCCTCCCTCCACCTTGATGTGCTCGCCCCACTGGCTTACTGGCCCAGGTGTGCCTGCGCAAAGGCCGCGCTGGCCTCCTCGTCCAGCGGGGGCTCGGTCCTGACCTTGTCCGCCTTTGCGCTGTCGAAGCGCCAGACGCCCCCGGTCTTGTCGCCGTCGCCGTGGTCGGGGACACCGACGTACTTGGCCAGCTCGGTGAGGACGGGGTCCGGGTCGGTGCGGACGGTGAAGTAGCGGCGCTGCCACATGCGGCCCTCGGCCTTCTCCTTGGCGCGCAGCTCGCGCTGGGCCGTCTCGATCTTGGTCTTCTCGCGGCCGACGCTGTCCATGTCGCCCTTGAGGATGCCCGCGGCGACATTTTGCCAGGCGCGCCTCGACTCGAGCGGGTGTTGTGCCTCGATGGGCGCGACGGACAGCGGGGTCGACTTGGCGGCCACGGCGTCGTAGCTGTCGACCAGGCTGGACGAGGATGCGTGCTTGGCGGAGCCCGAGTGGATCTCAAACGACTTGGTCCACTGGCCCGTCACGCTGTACAGCACATCCTTCTCCTTGCCAGTCGGGAAGAGGGCCGCCGTGAAGCTGTTCTTCTTGCCCGAGAGCCAGCCCTTGCCGCTGTAGTCGATCTTGGCCGTGTAGCCCGATGACGAGGTAATGTAGGAGGCTCCGTCGAGCTCGATAAAGGGCGACCCAAAGATCAGGCCCTCGACGTGCAGGCTCGGGAGCGAGATGAGAAAGGTCTCCTTCTCGCCCTGCTTGTCGGGGATGGGCACGGTGAGGATGGCGTGGCCGATCTGCTTGATGTTGATGGTCTTGCTGAAGCTGGCCTTTTGCGCGTTGAAGCCTTCAAGGTGGACGCCGGTGGGTAGGTTGGTGATGCTATACGCGGTAGCGGGAGGGTGGTGGCTGGTTTGAAAGAGAGAGGCAACAAGAGTTAGTCCGAGTCCAAGGCAAGGGGGCAGTGGGACGCCGCATGCCATCTTACCTGACCTGCTCGCTGATGAGCTCTGTGGTGCCGGCCTCGTCCTCCCACCTCCCCAGGAACAGCTCGCCGAGGAAGGGGTTCAGGGGCTTCTTCTCGTTGCCATACTGCTCGCTCCTGCTGGCATACTGCTGCTTGAGGGTGGTCAAGAACCACTTGAGCACCAGCAGGGCCCGTTTCTCGGGGTCGGCCTCCTTGGCCGGTGCGACAAATATTGATGGGTGCTCACACCAGTAGGAGCTGAACTCGGTCAGGCTGGTCCCGGACAGGATGAAGGGCGGTGCGGTGAGGCTAGACAGGTCGCCATTGAAAGAGGCGATGGACTGTGAGCAGCGGGGGCCACCAAGGTTAGTGCTGAGTGCTCTGTTGTTGACAAGCGACGACGACCACTGTGAAGGGTAGCGTTGCGACGACATACCTTGAGGAAGGCGGACCAGCTGCCGCTCTGGGCCGCCTGCGCATTTGCCTGAGCCGAGTCGGCCATGTTGAGTGTCTATGGGTGCAGGGTAGTAGTGTAGTGCAGGCCTAGAGTGGTTGGATGTCAGTCCGTGTGTTGTTGGGGTCTATGCTGGCGAAGGTCTGCCCGCGGTGTAAGTGGCGGCGTCAGCACTCGAGTATGGAAGGTTGGCAAGTCCGTTGTCTTGTCTCTCTGCTCTGAGTCTCTTCCCCCCTGAGACTCTAGGAAGGGTCTTTCCCGGGGCGAGATCGGCATGCGATAAATAACAAGGTCAGGTGTGGGAGTGGGTAAGTGGGGTTCAGCATCGTACCTTCACGGGCGGCGATTCTTTTGACAATGTGAGAGTTTATTTGGCACTGCAGGGTGGGATGGTAGCAACCAAGTCTCAAGGATGCTATGCTTCTTCACTCTAGGGCCTCAAATGCAATGGGCGTATGTGTCTGCACCAAAAGGTAATCTGCAAGTTTCCAAGGGAACAAGAAGAAGGTGAAGTGGACTCTTGGTCAATGAAAAAGACGCTCCGTTTTGGAAGGCAAATCCTCCCGTCATCAGGCAGCCCGCCCTTGCCAGGGCCAGGCTCAGCCCAGCTCTACAGGGCGGCAGCTGATTTGAGCATTGCTCGCCCAAGTCGTTGACGAGCTGGAGAGGCCTCTGTCGCCTGACGTCAGTACGACACGCGGGGCTGCATGCGAAGCTACCTAGGTACGGAGTACTGTACTGTACTACAGTCTCGCCCCGACAAACAACTTCCCTAGGCTTGCTTTCGTCGTCCCAGCAAGCCACAGTCTCCTGGCAGTGCCAGGATCTTTGATCAATCTCACTGGCGCACAGCAAACAGAGTATTGTTCGATACCCAAGAAGAACTTCCAAGGTTGTTATCATGTCCATGTAAATTACTTGCTTGCTTTTACTATCCGTTCTTTCTCCCTGAATATTGAGACCCCACCCCATGGCCAAGGACATACTAAAACACGCGTGGGGAGGGTATCTAGATCCCTCCTGATATGAGATAAACCAGATCTGTGGTAACATACGGAGCCCAGCAAGCTAGCTAGGACGGCCAGGTGTGCTGACCAACCTCAGTATTTGCCGCACTGGCTCACCAGCTTCCTCACCTGCTTCACGTTTAGTCCAGAGTACCGGTCCGCGGGCTTCTCCTCCCCGACAACAATCCACGGGCTGATGATGCACAGCTCCGTCTTCTTATCCCATGCCCACGCCAGGCACTTCTTGGGCTGGCTCACACAAGAGTTCAAGCACTTCTCAACCGAGCCTGCGTGGTTGATCATGGATATGTCGTCCTGCCTGCCAACATGGTCCAGGCCAGACCGTATCGGATTCCTGTCAAGCGCATCCAGGTCTGGCTGACCGTATATCTCCCATAGGTCCTTCCAGAACACGGGCTTCTCAATCTTGGCAAACGTCTTGCCGACAGCCTTCATCTGCGCCGGCTGCGCTAGGCCGTGGAAGGAAACAACCGGCGAGCAGAATCGATCTGCGGACGCTTTGGTGATCAACGGCCTCTCGCCGTTGAAAAAGTGACCGTACCTCTCGCTGATGTAGACCCCTACCTTGTTCAAGGTCGTCGCGATCAACTTGTCGCCCCATGTCTCGTCGCCGGAGGCGACGTAAGCCTGCGACACCACTTCCTGGTTGTCCTCGAACAAGATTCTCATGGACTCGTGAGAGAGAATGAAGCTCGAGCCCCCGTGCGCGAATCTGGTCTTGTAGTCGCCGATGGCGTTGCCGAGATACATGCCTTTAGAAGCGTCGAGGTGCTCGAGGAATCGGTAGAGCGATGGTCGGATGATGAAGGTGTCGTCGTCCTGCATGATGTACCATTTCTTCCCGGGCATGGTCTTCCACGCCAGTTCAAGGCCTGGCATAAACTGTCATTTTGGGGGTCAGCTGGAGGACCTGTAACCACTTCACAAGCCAAGTAATCAATCACCTTGAGGGCATCCAGCTCCCACCCCACGGCCTTGGATGACTGTACCGCATCTTCGGTCCGGCCTTGTTCTATAGCTAGGGTCATATCCCGGTATTTCTTTATTCTCTCGGTGCTTTGGATTGGTGATTTGGCGACAGCCTCGTGTTCGATGGCCGCCGCAATCACGTCGTGTATGGGGACTGTCCTCCCTTTCAACTCAAGTGTTGTAGCAAAGTCCCCGACGACCAGTATGTTGTCTCCGTACTCGCTCCCAGCCTTCAGCGCGCCCGAGGCCTCAAGCAGCGCTGGGACTCGTTCCACCGTACCATAGCCCGTCTTGACAATGTAGGCAACCTCCTCGTCAGTAAAGGGGTACTGGCCGGGAAGCTCGAGCAGCAGGCGCTCGTCGGCGTCGGGGGAGCGGAAGGTGCCGGACACTTTGGATGAGGTGAGCCGCAGGAAAGAGAACAAGGGGCTGTGGTAGGGCAGGAACATCCACGCGATGGCGAACCAGACCAAGAGGACTAGTCCCGTCACCAGCGCGAGGCGTTGAGGGCCCGCGACACGGGGAAACATAACAAAGGTTATGGTCGGACGGTCGAGGAGTTGGCCGGTCTAGGGAGGCAGGGCGAAGAAACCGTACAGGATGAGTGACGTTCCCATTGCTGGAGTTCAGCGCCTTTGTCGAGGTTATTGAAACCTAAAATCCAGGGGATGATGCTCCGTCAGTGACGAGTGTTTTTTGCCAGCATGCCCTTATTAGAACCGCCCTGAATCCAGTGCCAAGATAGGGAGCTCCGCTAGGTGGTGGTCCAACAAGCCAAGGGTTAAACCCTGACTGACGTGACTGAGTACTCGAGACACCTCGCATTACCGGTAGATGGAAAGCCCTCTCAACAGGACCCGAGAGGACGGTCTTTACCCGAGCGAGCTGAGACACCACCATATTCCTCCCGGTCCATCTTCGACCTGGGATTCATTACCCGTTATCTAACCTGACAAAAACAACAGCTTTCTGTTGTCGTTTGTGAGCAGTCTTTTTTGACGGGTTCAGACCCGTCACCTGGAGGAGGCGCCGGCAGTTAGGGTGGCGGCCGGGCCCAGCTTGCGGCAGAGACAGTGACAGAGACAGAGACAAAGACGTGGAAGAATGTCGCGAAGAATGGGGGACGGTATGCTTAGGAAAGAGGCGGGAGGACGAATCGGAGGGTTTGGCTGCCTCGGTTCTGGGTGCTTACTTGCATCTGCCGTTATGTTGTCCATGGTGCCAGGTGAGATAGATGATGGCACGCACCCCCCCCCCCCTCGTGGCCTACAAAGCAAGTAAGTGAATGTATGATGGGAGACACCATGTTTGAACCCACATGCCTGCCCAGGTGACTATGCCTGTCTACGAAAGAGAGTCTGAAAGTGGTGCATCGATAAAGTAGTTTACTGGCAACACTCAGCACTTGAGTTTTGCTGTTGGAAGCTACGTAACAAATACAGTACAACAAGGCAAGGCTTCTTTCGCTCAACACACAAAGGGAAATAGGAAACAAGGTGTCAATGTGAACAAGCTGCGCCTCTTCCAATTCCATTTGATTTGACCCAAGCCCCCAACCCCCCCACCAACCCCTTTCGCCGAGATATGATGACAATGCCACTGGAATAATGATAACGAATGACTGCATGTTTGTGGGCCACCTCCGATTGTGGCACATACATTCGAGGGCAGGCTGTTTCGCAAGATACGGCCTCTATTTGACCCAAGAAGAAGTTACCCCCGGCCTTGTTCCGTCGCCCGATTTAACCCATCCTAGCAAAGTACTGGTATCGAAGATGTCCAAAGCGACGAAATACAAGGGAGCATACCGTTATGAAGAGCGGCTGCAGTCTTTTGAAAACCGAGACTGAGGGTAGACACGCCCCATCTCAGGAAACCGTAGGCGAAGAGTCCACTAGGCCCTCCTAACGCGATTGAATATCCTCTTCATGAACCCCCGGTCGCCGCCGGCCGCCGCCTCGGGGCCCCAGTGATCGGTCCCCGTCAGGATGGCCTCGATGCTCTCCTTGGGCGTCCGACCCTGCGGCTGTGACGCCGACAAGTGCTGTTGCGACTGCTCATCCCCCCTCGTGGTGTTGGACTGCTGGCTCTTCCTCCCCGTGGCTGGCAGGCAGGCCGCCTGCTGCGCGGCCTGCCACCCGTAGATTTGCTCGTCGTCCGCCCTCAGATCCGGTCTCGTCAGGGTCATCCGCAGGGTCATCTCTCTTGAGTTGGCCGGGATTTGCGCATACGCGTCGTTGGGTTCCCGCACCGCCAGGCCGGCACGCTGGGCTGACTGGAGCGGGTCTGTCAGAGCCCTTGTCGGGCGGTGGTGGCCGGGGGGAGGCGTCAGGCCACCCATGTGGGGGGTCCTAGGCGAGTCCGGGTCCGAGATGCTGCTTGCGTCGTCGTCGTCGTCGTCGTCGTCGTCATCGGAGCTCAGGTCGTCGTCGTCGCCGTCGTACAGGAAAGACCGCATGTGATCGGCCGAGTCGTCCTTTAGCTGCAGCCGCGATTGGCGCTTCCTGACCATGGAGCGTCGATTTGACAGGGTTGAGGGGGCTTGTACTGAGTCTGTCGCCGGGAAGCCGAACTCGATGGCCTCGTCGAACTTTTGTGGGGACGCCAGGTACACCCGGAGCTTCAGCCGGGCCTCGGGGTCCTGGTAGTGGGCCGCGCCAGGGTCCATGCCCGTGAGGGATTCTGACCGCACGTGCTGCTGCCTCGGGCTCATGAGTGACAGGGTGCGAGACAACCGTTGGGCATGTTGTGTGCTGCTTGGCTGCTGTTGATGTTGTGGAAAGGTTGTATTGTTGGACGGAGAGTGTGGTGCCGTGTCACTGTCCCGCGGCTCTGACTGGCTGCAGGATAGGGTTGATTGACCAAACGGGCGCCTGGATATTGACAAGTGGCGCCGGAAAGACGGCCGCCTGCTCTTGGCCGCATGTGGGAGCTCCTCCCGCAGGTTCGCATGGTAGTCATCCAGGAAGAGGCGTAGGTCCAGCTCCTCCTCCTCGTCCAGCCACCTGAAGCTCTCGTACAGGCTTTCCCTCGCGGGATCCTCCCGAACAGCAGCCTTGGACTGAGCCATTGCTTCAGTCAGTGAATCAAAGCTTCCGCGCCTGGTTGACAGGGTACTTGTGGAGCAGTCGATTTCCGGCGTGGGCGTCAGGGTCAGGTTGCTAGTCTTGTGGCGGAGCTTGTAGATTGCCTCGTCAGCGGCGTCGAGGATGACACTGGCTCGCAGATGTTTGACAAGTTCACACTGCTCCTGGCGGGTCAATTGGGTTTTCCTGGCCTTGTCTGGGTGGCTCAAGAACCAGGACGAGTCTGACACGGCCGTGGATGGGGAATCGCGGATGGCGAAGGGATCTTGGGCGCTACGCTTGGAGGTGTGTCTTCGGCGCTTGCTCTTGTGAGTTGTGATGTTGTCGTAGTGGTTGTAGATGTCGTCGACGTCGGTAGACTCCTGCGCAAAACGAAGGCGTTCCAGCGTGGAGAAGTACTGGACGAGGAGAAGTGAATATTAGCTTTGGGCAGACAAGGGTGGCATCGTGCGTGGGCAAATGTAACATGCACAGAGAACCGGGAAGCCACAGAATGGAGACAACGCGAGAAGGAATATAAAAATTAAGGCACATGGATTTGTTGACGGCTTCGGGACATGGGCGCACGACTCGCGCGAGAATGTGAAAGCCTGGTTGCTCCAGCAGGAACAGCGGGCCAGAGCTTTGCTTGGGCAGTGACGGTGCACATGTGTGGTGCGATGCTTGAGTGGGACGGGGCTATCGAGGCATGCAGGAGTATTGCATGGGAGCAGGGATGTGTACGGGGTGTACAGACGGGGCACCCGACATGGTCCAGGTGCCCTGGGAGCCCAAGCGCCCTCTGCTCCTGCAGTTACTATACGCGGGCGAGAGGGCGAGCCATGCAGTAGATGCGAGTCGAGGAAAGCAAATGCCCACCGGTTCCCGCAACCGGTGACAACAAAACACGAGCTTCCTAGTCCCCAAAGCGATTGCTCAAGCGAGTGTCTCGTCACCCTCTGCCTGGCCATGCATGCATGCATGGCAGCGGCGTGGCAGGGTATTTTGGCAAGTTCCACCGTCCACACTTGCGGATCCCAGCCACAGGCACGCATGTTCCTGGCAGGAGGGGGGGGCGGAAGTGGAGCGCGACTCGCGGCTGAAATTTGAAGGCGCTATTACTGCAGCCTGGAAGCTGAATGTGCGGGTACATGATGATCATCAACAATAGAATTGTAAACAAAATGAAAGGTAGACACGTGGTGTCTGTCGGCTGCCCGCCGTGACGAGGCACAGCGAAGACGAGCGCACCGCAGGCAGAGCTCGGGGGGCTTGGCTCACAACTTTTACACGACTGGCTCGAGCTTCGTTGGTGCAGAAGCTCTTGAACCCAATCGATCCTCGAGGATTTCGAGCACGCTGCTGCAACAGGCGTGGGTGTGCGTGAGAGTTTGTGTGTAAGGAGGCAATAGTAAAGAAGCACGCCTCTTGGGCAGTTTCCATCAGGTTCAATCGAGTACAGATGACTGATAACAAACAGAAAGATGGGGGAAAGGAAGGGAAACGAGGATGAGAACTGAGAAACCAAGGCACATGTCCCTCTTCCCCCCCCCCCCCCAATCAGAAAATCCGGGGTTGAGGAGATGTCGGTCGAGTCAATGACCGAGAGTTCATGCGGTGCAATGGAATGGGAAAGCAGATTGGAGAGCACTGGCGATCATGGCAGAGTGGGGACCTGTCTCAATTGGACCGTCAGACTGTGGATCCCTTCCCAATCCAGACAAGCATTGGCAGAACCACAGAACCACAGTGCCCAGGGCCAGGGCCAGGGCATCTGCAGACCAATGGAAACCTCCACCTGGTCCCCCTTTCTTTTTCTCGGTTCCGATGGAAATGCCAGTCGTCATAGCCAGGGGTCCCGGGCCCACAACGACCAGGAGAGCGGAAGGGAGACAGAGAGAATCGACAGCAGGCAGAGAGAGCACTGCTGTGATGTTGAGCAGCAAAACGGTGGCAACGACGAGCCATGTGGTGTGCGGTCGGATGGTGAGACTGTGCTGCTGTGGTTGCAGCCCCGTCCTGCCGAACCCAAAGCTGCGGCTCGTTTCCACGACTTCAAAAGCCGAATGACCGCCCAAACTCGGGGGGGAAGGGGGGGGGGGCCTTGCCCTCGCGGTCAGGAGACTTTTTCCGGCGTCTGCCACCACCGACCGGGCTTGGGTCTCCTTCCCGCTGTTGATCTCAACCGACTTCGGCAGTATCAAATTGCAGATGTGGTGATGTGCTCCGTTGTGCTTCCGTCGTGACACCCAAAACACGCAAATTCCCACATGCGCACACTCTTCCCGTCACTTGCCGGAACCTTGGAATCTCGTATGCTATGCCATGCTATGCCATGCCATGCCGACCCCGCCCCTGAGATATGCAGCCGGATGAAGAAGTGGCTGCATTGCATATTGGACAGGGCACGAAGCGTATCTCTGCACCATGCCATTGGGCCGCCTGGGGTGACGGGTTGATAAACAACCATGCGGCGCGAGTTGGCCGCATCCCAATTGGGTACACGTCTCCTTGAAACCGAAAATGCATGCTTGAGAAATGCAAGGGAGGTGTGCATGGGAAGAACATGACCAATCGACCGGAATGCCGGCCGCGGGCCACTGGAATGGCGGAACCGGGGGTCCAGGTAAGTTAAGTGCTGACGCGCTGGCGCGAAGGAAGGGCCGTACTGCCGTCGTAACCCGGCAGCTGAAGAATCGGGCTCCCATTGCATTGCGATGCGGCGTGATTCTTCGGCTGGGGAGAGCGGGCGGGTAAAGGGGAGGGTGGAAGGAGGGGAATGAGGCAAAAAAAAGAGCCCCCCCTGTCCATTTTTTGACTTGTTTGTTTTGACGAGTTTTCATAAACAACCAACATACCTTTCGCTGTATGGCCAGGGGCAGTGCCTCATATTCCTCGCGCGTCAGTGGTGGTGGACCTCCGCCGTCGGATGTGTTGGCCGGCTCCTTCGCATCCTTTAAGCCATTTGGCGCCCCGGAAGTAGACCGCGGCGGTGTCGTCCTGCCCTCGTGGACCTCGACCGCCGTCCCGTCGTCGCTGATTCGCTTCCAGGGGATGCCCGAGTTCACGCCGGCCTCGCCCAGCATCCCCACAGGGACGTCATCCTGGTGCGCCTGGTACGCCTGGTGCTGCTGCCCTTTCCTGTTCCAAAGCCCGGCGAAGGGGTTCGACGGGCGCGAGAGGTTCTTGGGTGCCGAGCGTGGCCTCAGGTCTGCGTGGTGGTGGCTGTGATGGTGAGGGTCCGTCGGGATCCCCCCGCTGCATGACGCCCACGTCGACGACAGAAAGGCAGACCCGTCACCACTGCCGCCGAGCCCGGACAGCTCGGGCATCGTCTTTGGAGGCATTGGGGCTGTAGGTGGTGTGGCGGGATTGGTCGCGGCGCGGCAGGGTCGGAGAGCCCTGTGGGCTCTCTGTCGAGGCGTCGAAGAAGGCCTCAAACGAGAAGGGGCGGCGTTCTGCAGACGAGGGACGGCCGGTAGAGGTCGAGGTCGAGGTCAAGGTTCGAGGTCGAGGTCGAGTTCGAGGTCGAGTTCGGGTTCGATTTCGAGTTCCAGGTGGATTGCGAGCTCGATAAAGGGGAGCCCGTTCGGCTTAGGTCTGCCCCTAAGTTGTCCCCGCCGTCGTCGCCTGTGAGGTCCAGATGGGCCCACCGGCGGTCCCGGGGGTCGCAGAGCTCGTCGCTGCTGGTGGTCTCTGGCAGGTGGATGACGGTGGTCTCGTAGCACTCGATCTGGGTCGCGTGCTTCAGGCGGAGTCTGGCGAGGTGCTGGAAGGAGTGCAGCCGGTTCAGGCCCTCTTGGAAGACGGCGCTGTCGATGGAGGAAGGGAGAGTGACGGTGGCAGGAGATATGGAAGGTGGGAGTAGTCGTGTTTTGGCAGACCAGGCTCATGCCACCCTAAATCCTGCACGGTGCTACCAGTAAACGAGGTCGGGCAATCGAGGCTGGTACGTGAAGTGGCATCCATTGGAACCCCAGGTTGGGTAGGGTAATAGCCGTGCCGGCTGCTCCCTCGAACCCTTGCACTGCGCGTGCAGTGAGCGGCTCGGGATCTTTGAGAGGGAGGCTGCCCATTTCGCTAGCTGTGGACTGGGCTTGCAGGGGGGGGGGCTGGCCTCGCTATTCTGTGTTAGCGCGGTGATAATTTGGCTGGGGTTCGCAATTTGCCCAAGCTGCCCTTGCCCGGGTGGTCCACCTGCGAGCTGGCAGCTGCATGTGACGGCTTGTTGCGACCCCGAGCCTGCAAGGTACATCCATCCAAGGGACGACCGCTTCTTTCTGTCGACGCCCCGGTGGAAGAAAAGTAAAAAACAAAACAAAAAAGAGAAGCAAAAATTAAGAAATTTAAAAAAACATAAATTTATTAAGAAGAAGAAAGAAAGAAAGGAATCATGCACCTCGGTCCTGTCTTGCTCGCCTCAAAGCAAAACAAGCCCGTGATAAACAGATCAGATCCCAGAGTGAATCAAAGAGTCCCTCTGCTACCGAAGTCTCGTCGTCGCCTGACGGGGCTGCCTGTGGCAGTAGATATATAAACAGTCGGGACACCGAGAAAACAGCGCGACGCTCAGACTAGGCGGGTTGCTGTCACGACTCACAGCTGTTCGACTCGCCCACGCCTCGTCCGCAGATGCTTTCCCAGAAGACAGCGATTCGACTGCTCAAGTGGACAGCGCCCAGCAACACCAGAGCTTGCTCCCCATTGCCGGCCGCTGTCGAAGCTTCGCGGCATGGGCATCCCAGCCAGCGACCAGCAGGCACGTCTGCCACTGCTCGAGAATCCTTCGGTCCCGGTTGGTTGGTTGCCATGGCTGCTTGGGGGGAGGGGGTTGTCGTGGGCAGACACACACAGTCTGACAGTCGAGGCACGCCCAAAAGCCCCCATCACATCACCGAGGCGTCTTATTACTAGCCTCTCTCTTTGCTGCACAAGGCCCCAACGGTTTCACAACTTGTGCTCTACTGTGTCACCCGCAGCACAAGCACACCTTCCGAGGCGCACGGATCTGCTGTTTTTCATCTCGTCTAGCGTAGAGTTGAACCTCGTATGTGCGACACCGTGCTCTTTTCCCCCTCGTCTCCCTCGCACTCGTCCGCTTGATCTTTTGAGGAACATGTGTTCTCCCTTGCTGTTGTGACTGAAAAGAGGAACCAGACAGACAGGCGGTGATGATCTGGGCTTGGGCGGCCAGCCCAGTCAGACTGAATTCTCGTCGAGGATGTAGAGCAATGTCGGTGGTACAGGCTTAACCCCGCCTATGCACAGCATTCTCGATCCACGCGCGACGCTCATAGTTTGGCACTAGAGTATACCAAATCTGGCATTGGGGCAGAACCAAAAAAAAAAAAAAAAGGAAAAAAAGGAAAAAAAGGAAGGAAAAAAGTTGGTGGTGCCAACGAACGAATATGGCCACTGTGCTGGCGGTACAGAGGCAGCGTAGCAGCAGCGCCCAGCACACTACACTGGTTGGTATTGCTGTCTGCCCTGCCCTGCCCTGCCCTGGGTTGAGTCGGGCCTCGACCAAATGGCTCAACGGCCACGGAAATTCTGTGTTGGAAGCTAGCTTACGAGGCCCCACCCGAGAGCGCTAATTAGTAACAAGCACGATTGGATGGAGCCTCAATCTGCTGGATGCTGCCTCGCGGGCGCCGGGGAGTAGGGGAAAAAAGTCGTGCATACGGGTAGATTGATGCTACGGTATCTGCCTGTTGTTGTTGTTGTTGTTGTTGTTGTTGTTGTTGTGGAGAGGATGGGGCGCGCCCCTTTGGCATGGATGGTCCCGCTGCGGCGTCTCGCTGGCAGTGGCAGCGTCAGGGAGGGTGCTGTGCTAAGCACTGGAGCCCCTCGCGGCCCCGATGTGACCGCATCGCGATGGTCGGCCGCGAACTATTGAATCCGGTACCATTCCCGTCCACCTCGACGGTCCACGAGCAGGCGGCGGAGGGACGAAGAGGGTGAAAATAGGCTGGCGACGTGACGACGAGCTACGAATAGAAGCACCCTTGACGTTCCGGTTGGTGGGGGGGGGCCTGGAGTGGCGATGCAAGTGAACCCGGATCAGGCGAAAGTTTGAAAGAAACCATCCTCTCGTCTCGGGAGCACACGTGGATGGACAGCCAAACAGCCTCTGGTTCCTGCATTGTGCCTTGTTGTTCCGGTGCGATGGTGTGATCACCATCTTCTGTCGATTGACTCGTTGGCCAGGATGTGTGAGCTTGACTTTGTGCCACTGCACATGAGTCGCGTGCCCACCAACAGCAGCGACTGCTCAATAGACTCGCACTACAGCACATTTTTGCTTTCGCTGCATCGCTCATCCAGTCATAGATCCCCCCCCACCCCCCACAGGGATTATGGAAAGGGGCCAAGGCTCAACGAAGACTCAAAAAGAAGCAAAACAGCCTGGGAATCTCGGGTTGCACATGCGCTCGTATTGCCACCAGGGACTCTTCATCTGCCTTCTCTACACGCCACCACAAAGCAAGCAGTGGAAATTAAACATCCATGTCGCCCATGCTTTTTTTCTTCCTCTTCTCTTTTCTTCTCCTCAGCTGATGACGGAACACCACCAACAATACCACCAACAAGCTCGGACCTCCCCATATGTAAGGGTTGTCACGGCTGGCTGCCTGCAGGGCTGCCTGCACGACTCTTGGCCACGCTGGAGCGGTGTGATGTCGTACCGTACTCCGTATCACCATCTCTGTTACAGGATCCCAGGCCGCAAAAACTTTGTCGAGAATCGAGAATCCTCTTGCCTGCTTGTCTTCTGGCGGGTTGCAAGGTGGTCTAAATCCGTCCCCCCAATGGAATTGATCATACGGCCAAGAGTGTGCCCACACACAGAATAAGCTTAAATCTTGCGCGATGCTTTCGTACAGTCGTACATAGATTTGGAAAACAAGGTCTACGGCTCTAGTCATCTCTGAAACACACCGGGCTATTTCAGTTCTGTCTGTGGTGAGCACTTGTGCATTTCTGGGCTGCCCGAGTGCGGGTCGACGTTGACCACTAAATCCTGTTGGTTTTGTGCATGTAATTGTCAGTCTTCACTGGCTACAGAGTTTGGTACTTTACCTGTGGCCCATTGCGACGCTACACGGACTTTACGTATCAACAAACGTGAAAGAAAAAAAGAGAAAAAACAGGTCTCGGGCGGGCCAGCGCGTCAGAATAGATCATCAACTTGAAACCTCTCACAGACTGGGTCCAGATGTCATCTACTGTTGTAAGATAAGGTAGGGACATTTGGATACTGAGGAGATGGACGCCTGATGAGGACAACTGGGGAAAAGACCAACCAAATGAGGCTCGAGTTTTGGCCGAAGAATCCCCGTGCCTTCCCAATTACCAGGCGATATTTATCCCAATGTCTCGGGGAGGGGCCAGTGCTCCTCACAGATCCAGACTCGAAGCAGCTTTCCGACAATACGATCGAGGGACACGTGATGGCCAGTCATCAATCGCGAACACACAGACACATGTGCACCCAGCAACCCAGCAAGGAAGTGCGGGTTATGCTCCTATTCTTGGTGCACAAGGCCCCATATTCCCAGTTTTATATGGAGCGCATGGACTCAATGTTCTATGTACCCCATCATGCCATTTCATTTCAGCCATCTATTCATTCACTTGGGATTGCGGTCCTATCGGCTTCCCCGCCCACAACCCGTCCGGCTTGTGGATGATGAGATATTAACTTATACGGACGCCAGAAAATGCCTCCCACTCGCGTCAACTGCCGGTCATGTGAGCAGGGCACCTGCGGAATGGATTGACAGCCTGCTCAAAGAAGTGGCTCCTGGTCGGCCCAGGCGTCGCAGCATGGACACTTTGACGAGATTACACGAGCAGTGGGCAATATCCGCCTGTCAAGAGAGCCAGTACTGTGCAGAGCACATGGGGAAGATCAGCTGCTCGTCTCACTAAGTATGTTGTTATGGTTTAATTTTGTGGGGAAGCTGCTGAGTGAGACATCTGGATTCCCATCCAAGATTCCACACCCGTCGTGGGTGTCAGATTGTGGCTAGCAACCAATCGTCTTACACGGATTTGCAGGGATGGGACGTCTAGACCAATCACCGCTCGCTGCCTCACTGCAGCCAAACCAAAGCTTCCAAAGAGCTCATCGGTTGCAACTCTGTGTGAAATTTGTATAGCAAACAAATTCGGTCTCCCATTGTCCCCCTTTCCGACCTGTAGAAAATCGATACGGCATGGTAACCAGACCCGGGGGGGGGGGGGGGGAAAGACACAGCCAGGTAGCCTGCGCGAGGGGAAGGCCACATAGCTAGCCCGAACGAGTATCTCATGCCGGGAGACCTTTTCCAGCACCATCGTGACCCGAGGGGAGCAAGAGTCAATGGGGTCCTCTGCGCGTATTGTTGTTTCTTTGTTGGCTAATGATTACTCCATCCGTTGCCTACCAACAAATTCCCACATGTGAGCCACCCCACAAGCTCCATCGTTGTGAAATGAGCAAGTAGTAGGACTTGAACCTGCTCCTGCTCCTGCTCCTACTCCTGCTCCTCTGGAGTATAAAGCCCTCGCCCAAATTCTGCAGGATTCCCATCGAACAGCAGCAGCAACACTTTAACACCTTGTGCACTCTTCCCCCCTTCTTCTTCTACTCCTTCTTCTCCTCCTTCTCATGTCCTCGCCTGTCGCTCGGAGTTACAAAACATATCTCACCATGGCCGAGAATGATGAGGCTGAGCCGGCGGCCACAACAGAGCGCCTCCGCTTCAAAGATGAGGAGGAGGCAGCTGGTGGTGGCGGCGTCGGTCATCACCACGGCCGCCATGCCTCAATGGCAGTCGGCAGCAGGCGCCCTCAGCTCGCTCGCCAGTCGACGGCAATTTCGGAGGACTCCATGTCCATCCGGCCCTCGAGCAGGCGCCAGGATCCCAGTGCTGCCTTGCCTATTCAATATCGAACCCTGTAAGCCGATGTTGCACTGCCGAGAGCGATCAATCTGTTCTGTTCTGTCTCTTAGGCCTGCTTCGCCTTATCTTTATATTGGCGGAGCTGACTGTGTGACTTTACAGATCAATTGATCTCGACGACGCGAAGGCCAAAGATAAGAACAATGCTGCTGTTGAGGGTAAGTCGCTTTCAAATGTTTCGAATCACACGAAGTGTGGCGGTTAGAAGATTGATACATGTGTATTGTCTCATGTGCTCCTTAAAGAACATTGAAACTTGATAGATGAAAAGGCTCAATTTTACTAATATTCTTTCCTTCTACATCATATAGACCTCGCCGACATCGACTGGCATATAATACCGACCCATGAACTCACCCAGCGACTCAACGTGTCCGACAGGCACGGCCTCTCGGAAGAACAGGTCAAGCGCCGCCTGACAAAGTACGGCAAGAATGCGCCGTCACCGCCACAGACACACCGGCTCAAGACGACGGCGGGCTACTTCTTCAAGGGCTTTGGGTCGATACTGCTCGTGGCGTTGGTGCTCGTCTTCATCGCGTGGCGGCCCCTGGGCGACCCGCCCGCGCAGGCGAACCTGGCCCTCGCCATCGTGCTCCTGGCCGTCTTCTTCATACAGGCCGGGTTCAACATGTGGCAGGACTGGAGCTCCAGCCGCGTCATGGCCAGCATCAAGACCATGCTTCCTGAGCAGTGCCACGTCGTGCGTGACGGTGCTCAGGCTTCGCTTCCCGCGGCTGAGCTTGTCCCGGGCGATCTGCTGCTTGTCAGTGCTGGAAATAAACTGCCTGCGGATGTTAGGTTCATCAAGGTTTCGTCCGACACCAAGTTCGATCGCTCCATTCTCACGGGTAAGTCAACACTCAAGCGCTGCCAACAAAGGTTCTTAGAAGCGGAAGTCACAGCTTAAGACGTGAAATCAATTGTTTTGTAATTCTAACAGCTGACCTTTTCCGTCTGTAGGTGAATCTGTCCCGCTGGCGGCCACTGTCAACTCGACTGATCCCAATTATCTTGAGACAAGAAACATCGGCCTCCAAGGAACACATTGTGTCTCCGGCAGTTGTACCGGAATCGTTGTGTCAACGGGAAATAGGACCGTGTTTGGAAAGATTGCAAAACTTACAAATGAGCCCAAGGTCGGGCTGTCGACTCTGGAAAAGGAGATCTTGAGCTTTGTTTGGATCATCTGCTCCATCATGATCCTCATGATCATTATCGTGATTGTACTTTGGTAAGCCGAGCTGTCCTTTGTACCTGTTCAGTGTTGACTCTGTTCACCGAGTCGAGTCGAAGCTGATGACTCCACTTTCAGGGCTGCTTGGCTACGAAAAACTCATCCTGATTGGATAAATGTTCCTACACTTATTGTAGGGTGTGTGTCCGTGGCTGTTGCTTTCATTCCCGAGGGTAAGACATTGATCGAGGTCTGGGCCTGGGGTTTTCTGCATGAGGGTCATGTTCCAAGTGCTAACTCAGGAATTGTACAGGTTTGCCCGTTGCTCTGACGGCGAGCTTGACAATAAGCGCAAATATGATGCGGAAAAACAATATTTTGTGCAAGTCGCTCAAGACGGTGGAGACTCTGGGCGCTGTGAGCGTCATTTGCTCAGACAAGACTGGAACACTTACTTCGGTACGCTCGGCTAAGACCTTTTGAGCTCTCATGCATGTGCTTTCAAGGTCAGGGTGATCACTGACATAGGTACATAACCCCTTGGACAGAATAAAATGGTCGTAAAAGACTGCTTTGTGGGTCTCGAAAAGATGACAGCCGGCAATGTCAGAGACACGCTCATCGCAGAACGAAACATAGACGGCAACTTTGCAGGAAATGCTATCGACCAGCTCAAGACAATCGCTGGTCTCTGCAATGCCGCCGAGTTCGATAGTCAGACCAGAAAGCTGCCTCTGGATCAGCGCAAGATACATGGCGATGCTACCGACTCTGCTATTCTTCGCTTCTCCGAGTATCTTGGGCCCATTTCCGAGATCAAGAGATGTTGGCACACCAAATTCGACTTGGCTTTTAATAGCAAGAACAAGTTTATGATTAGAGTCCTAAGTCTGGCTGTAAGCACTGTTACTTACACCCAACCCCATACAATGTTTGTTCTGGGTCCTCTACCTAGGTACCCACATGTGCACAATACTAACATTGAATTCAACATTCGCAGCATCCCGACGGCAAAATCGACGCCATGCCACTCGATGTCGCGTCGGTGTTTGAGCCCAGTGACCTGTGAGCACATACATCTATGATTACCCTATGTCTGGTACTTGCGGCTTTTCCACGAACAACAGCTGACATTGACATGACTTAGGCTGCTCACGATCAAAGGAGCCCCGGATAGACTCCTTGATCGCTGTAAATACTACATCGGAAGGACGGGGGCGTCCCATCTCATGACAGATGCCGCCAAGGCCAAGATTGAGGAAACACAGTCAGAATATTCAGCACAAGGTCGTCGCGTGCTCCTCCTTGCACACAAGACGTTATCTCGCTCGTCGTTAAAAACATCCGCCCTATCCTCGGCGTTCGAGAAGGAGATGACAGACCAGTCCAAGTCAGGCCTTACCTTTGTCGGCCTCGTGGCCATCCAGGACCCGCCGAGGCCCGAGATCCCGGGCGTGGTCCAGGCCCTGCGCGGCGCGGGTATTCGCATCTTCATGGTGACGGGCGATTTCGCACTGACAGCGCAGGCGATCGCGGCGGAATGCGGCATCATCAGCACCGAGCCGGGATCCGTCAAGACGGCCGCAGACCTCAGCCGGAACCCACTGGCACATGCCTCGGACCTCAACGACAACACGGGCCTGGGAGGAGGAGGGCAGCAGGCCAAGAGTCGTACCAAGACGATGGTCCGCTTCGAGGACCAGCCGCGGCCGACGTCCACCGTGGTGACGGGCTCGGACCTCATGGCCATGAACGAGTCGCAGTGGGACGAGCTGATCAGGTCGTACACCGAGGTCGTCTTTGCGCGCACGACGCCCGAGCAGAAGCTCCGCATCGTGAGAGAGCTGCAGGGGCGCGGCCTGGTCGTGGGCATGACGGGTGACGGCGTCAATGACGCCCCTGCGTTGCGAGCGGCCGACGTGGGCATCGCCGTGGGCTCCGGGTCCGACATCGCCGTCGAGGCGGCCGACATGGTGCTGCTCGAGAGCTTCAGCAGCATCGTAGAGGCCGTGCGGTACGGGCGCATGATGTTTGACAACCTCAAGAAGACCATCGCCTACCTCCTGCCCGCGGGGAGCTTCTCCGAGTTCTGGCCCGTCTTCACCAACGTCGCCTTCGGCCTGCCCCAGGTCCTCAGCAGCTTCCTCATGATCGTCATCTGCTGCTTCACCGACTGCCTGGCCGCCACCTCGCTGGCATACGAGAAGCCCGAGGCCGACGTGCTGCTGCGGCCGCCCCGCCTCGTCGGCGTGGACCGCCTCGTCGACTGGAAGCTCATCGTGCAGTCGTACGGCTTCGTCGGCATCGTCGAGACGGCTGCCTCGTTCGCAATGAGCTACTGGTACCTCGAGCGGTCCGGCATTCCCTTCTCAGGCCTCTGGTTCGGCTTCGGCGACCCCGCCGGCATCGACAAGGACTACTATGCCAACAAGCTGAACGTGGCCAGCTCCATCTACTTCATAACCCTCGTCGTCATGCAGTGGTTCAACCTCATGTCCGTCAGAACCCGCCGCCTGTCCATCTTCCAGCACCCGCCGCTGTTCAACAGGCGGACCCGGAACCTATGGCTCTTCCCGGCTATACTCTTCGCTCTGGTCATGGCATTCTTCTGGCTGTACATACCCAGGCTGCAGGAGGTGCTTTCCACGGCTGAGGTCCCCGTCGAGTACTGGTTCCTGCCCATGACCTTTGGACTTGGCATTCTTTTGATGGATGAGGGGCGCAAGTTCTTTGTGCGCAAATCGCCGACAGGACTAATGGCTCGGTGGGCGTGGTAATTGTTTGTCTTGTGTTTATAGAAACTTGTCCATTAGAAGACGGTCACGGTCAACTGGTGGGGCCCGTCTCAGTGCTTCAGCCATGCTCATTCATTCATACCAACAATACATATAAAAGAAATTGCACAAAAGGTCTTTTAGTGCCTTTTTACAAATTTCTTTATACCCGGGGGGCTCACCTTCGGATGCCCCCCTACGCCGCCAGGCGTAGGGGGTGACAGAATTCGGCGACAGACTAAATTCAGCTATATCTAAGCGTCTTTTTAAGTATTTTAGCTTCTCACCACCCATATAATACAATACTATAAATAAAAAATAGATAGGTAACTTAAAGCTATTATAATAATTAGTTTATATTTTTTTTAGTTCCTAGTATTAACTACTAGGTTAATTTATATAAATAGTTACTAGATTAAGTAGATATTTTAGTATCCTCTATAAGAGGAGAAATACTTAAAATACTATACCTATAATAAGATTTAGTTAAATTTAATTATTAGGATAGCTTTAGTAGTTATTTATTTACTTATTATTAATTATATAGTATAATATAAAGAGTATTAGTCTAGTAGGAGAAGTTATAGTATATAGAGTATAAAAATACTTAAAATACTATATCTATAGTAAATATAACTTTAAAAATAGCCTTAGAATACTTAAAATAGCCTCTTTT
>MAVT02000636.1:0-25214 GCA_001702395.2 Diaporthe helianthi
ATAATCTTATACTTAGCTATTATATTATAGAGTAGCTAAAACTAGTCCCTAATAATCTTTAGACTTTTATAAAAAGCCCTTTAGTAGTTATAAGGCTAAGAGAATTTAGTTTTTAAGCTTAGTTGTATATCTTTAAAGCGTTATACCTAGTTTTTACTAACTAGCTTACCGTTATGCAATGCTAGTAAAAGGTTAGCTATATCTTTTATACTAAAAAGCTATATTGGAAATCCTTATATATTTTACTTAAGTATATATTAGATAAGCGTTTGCTTTTTAACTAAATTAAGTTTGTATTATACAACGCGTAATTCTTTGTAATATAGTTGGTTGTTTATCCTATTGCATAGGGTGGTTCTAGGGATATTAAAGATTTAAGTAGCTTAAGCTATATTTAAGTGTTTCTTTTAATTTTTTTTTAAAATTCTTAATTACTTAAAGTACTAATTGGATTTTGTCTTCTTTTAAGTAGATTAGTATAGTGGATGTTAATTTCTAGTATATTAAATATTTAAGTAGGTAGAGTAATACAAGACTAACGCGAAAAATAGGGACGTAATTTATACTAAAAATAAGCCTACCTACTAAAACTTTAAATTTTCAAACTAGTACTATAACTCTACTATACCTCTAAATTAAATAAATAAATTAAAAATAAGTAATTAAGACTAGTTGGTACTAATTGGTGCTAACTTTTATTTATTATTTGGCCCTAGGTGTGTGCTATAGTTAACTAAAGTTGGTGGAGTTAGTAAAAAGTGGCGGGCAGGTAATAATGACGGCTAACTAGTAGACCACGTTATACTTAAATAAGCTTTTTAATATTATATCTTTTATAAACGCTAGGGTTATAAGTATTTACTACTATATAAAGGGATTATATACCTTTAAGTTATTTATAGATTTAAGAATATTACTACTTAATATTATATAGAAAATAAATAAGATTGAAAATATTTGTTTATAAATAAAAACAATTACTTGATGATAATTATAGCCTTACTATAAATTTTACGTCTATACTAGAACGCGGCTTATATAATTATCACACTAAATCAACTTCACTGGGCATAAGCCTATAGCCCGCCGAGCTCCGGGAACGATGCCCAGGTGGGCGGCACCCGACGCGGCTCCCAACAGACATTGGCCGTCGGGCCACAAGGAGGAAAAGTTTAAAAATCAGCGCAGACCCCTTGTCCCTTCCGAGCCCAACGGCCGTGCGATCGATCATATGTCTCTGCTGTCTTGCTTCTTCCACGCTTGCATCATCGTTAGACATGTGGTTTGCGTCTCGATTCGCCATCACCTCGTGGTCAGGTCATACCATCAACCCACTCAGCAATACTGCATGAATATAAAACAGAGACCATTAAGACCAAGCATTGGATGTATATCCCGCTATACTCCCGCCCGCTTACCTCCTCCTCCACCCAGTCGCCCTCCCCGAGCCCCCGGGCCCCCTCGGCGCCGGGTGTGACTCCGTCCCAGTCGAGCTTGTCACTTGATGCACACCTCACAAGATGGGCGGCTGTTCGGAAGCGGGACATCTCGAGCACGAATACCACCATTGGTGTCGTAGTGGGCGTCCTCGTCGCAGTCTTTATCATCGCGAGCGTCGTGTTCCTGTACAGGTATCGGTACTCGGTGCGTTTCCACGGCAAAAGGCGGCGACGCCATCGCCACCATAACTCCAGAGGCTCCAAGTCCTCTTCGGAGGGCTCGGGAGCTCCACCGTCGCCGCCACCACCGCCACCGCCACCACCGCCTCCAGTCGCTGATCCGCCGGCTTGAACGAGCGTTTTGGTGAGAAGGGTGGGTTGTAAAACGTTCATGGGCATGCTGGGTTTTTGTCATGACTGGCGTTTCTGGGGGTTGATTCTTACACTTATGAAAATCGTGGGACCTGTATTTGAGAAGAATCTGCTCAAGGAAGCAGTGGTTTAGAGCAGATGAAACGGTGGCTGGATTTTATAGTCGTTTTCCTATTAAAGCGCACTAAAGATAACAGCTAAATTAATCGATGTACTGTCTTGAGTTACTCAGTGCGGAAGAGTAAAATCATGGCACTCGATCTAGCTAACTTAGCTATCCCCTCTATACTAATAAAACGGGCGTAGCGTCCTAACTATATTATATACCTCTACTTAATTAATATCCTCCCTATTAGTACTTTGTTGGTGGTGTTGTTCTTAATCCGTAGACGACCCGAAGGCGTACGGTCGTGGTAAACGCTCAGAGACCCAGCGTTTGCAAAAGACACAGTATTAAAAAGCCCGCTTATACCGCACAGACGAGGCTAGGGAGCATCGCTCCTAACGGTAGTGTTGACTAGAATCGTCGCCTCAAGTAGCCCAAGAGCTAATGGAGGGCGAAGCAGTTATACAGCGAGACTTAAAAAAAAATCAAAAAAGGGCATTATTTAAAGGCACCTCGCAAAGAAAATCCAAGATAAAAACTTCTCCCATTACCACCAACAAACACAACCCTGTAGACCTCTAAAAAGAAATCCCAAAAATACAATATCGTACTCTCAAAGCGGGCAAAACACAATGGAAGCTCCAGAAGAGGTGAATCTGAGATGTGAGAACTTCCCCCTCAAACCCAGCGCTGACATATTTCGAAAGATTCGCCGAAGGCTCCAGAACGGTATGAAAGTAGTTGGCAGCATTGCCAGTCAGTGCCGCATCAGCTCCATGAGTGTTGGAGTGTTTCACGAGGGACAGACAGTTTTCACAGCTGGATGTGGCTTTCGCGACATATCGGAAGGCAAGTTGCCTGACGATGAGACAATTTACTCTCTCGCGTCGATTTCGAAGACGTTTGTGGTTGCCGCATTTGGCCTCCTAGTGGCGGAAGGCAAGGTGAGGTGGACTGATGTGGTCGGGAGCTATATCCCGGAGTTTCACCCGGAGGGAGACACTCGCGTATTTCAGGAGGCCACATTCAATGATTTTCTTCGTCACTCGGGTGGGATCAGCAACTACGTGGTCCCAATAAATGGCCCCAATAATGTCCTGACAGTTTCTTCACGCGACTTCTTTGCCTCGGCCAACAGCACTCCCACAGGCGACAGCGAAGGACCTTTCTACAACCGGAAATTCGAGTATAGTAACATTGGGTACGCTCTTGTCGCACTGGCAATCGAGAGAATTAGTGGAAAGCGCTACGCCGATTTCCTCAGAGAGCGTCTTCTCGAGCCACTTGGGATGAATTCGACGGTCATATACGAGTCACAACTGGCTCACTGTGAGAACATTGCGCTTGGACACGTATTGCTAGAGGACGGCTCTTGGATCCGCCAGCGACATGAATGGACATCAGAACACCAAACCCACACGCTGGCGACATACGGCGTCCGCAGCTCCGGTAAATGACTTTTCAATACCAGTTGACAGTCTTGGCCCCCCCCCCCCCCATCTGTGGCCTGTGCCTAAAAAAGCTCGTGGCGCTGCCGAATTCGAGACGGGCTATGACCGCATTTAACTCTTTGCCCCAACCCCCCCCCCTCTCTCCCGATCGTGTTAAACTGCTCGTTTGTTCCTTTGATAGCTGACTTCAAATGCTCCAGTCAAGGATATGTTTCTATGGTGCACAGCCATGATGAATGCCTACCTAGGAGACACGAGTTTCCTGAAGGAAGGGCGTGCCATTTTTGACGATCACTATTGGAAATGGCCGCCCAGGGGCGACAACGAGAATGTCTCAGCGTATCACCTCGGCTGGTTGAAAGTGATCCTACCCAACCGAATGATACACTGGGGTAACTGCAACCAGACTCTGGCCAATGGCCAATTCAGCAATGACTTGGACTACATCAATTCTTGTGTGCTTGGCAAGTCCTCTCCCAAGAGACTGTCCTATCAAGCCATGGGTACGAGTACCGACGGGACTGCGGCCATCCGAATCTTTCCTCGGACACGAAGCGCTATCGTTGTCTTCAGCAGCGGGATCAACTATGCAGACCCCAGCGATTTCGCCGCAGCCGTGATGACACAGGAGCTGTTCAACCTTGCACCAAGGATCGACATCTTTTCTATGGTCCAGAGGGAGTGCCAGCACCAATGGCAAAGGTTCCAGGACATGTTATCCGACTGGCAGCAGCATTACGACGCAGGTGCCGCAGAACCACCTCTTGAACAAGTGGTGGGGAACTACTCCTTCCCAGGGCTCGTGATCACGTTGCGGTACCACATGCATGATTCCCCCAAGACCCTTGAAATGATCTTCAACTCATGTGAAGAGACAGCACTGAGGCTTGAATATTATAAGAAGGATGTTTACAGTTTTGCAGCCCATTCTAGGGATGCTTGGCTAAGGACAGGATTTTTTTTTGAGATGAGAGACTACCGCGCATACCTTCTGAAGCTTCACAGGGGTGGCGATGGAAATGTGGAAGAGTTAGAGTGGGACTTGTGGCCAGGAGGCAGCGCCGCCCGCTTTGTTCGGATGTGAGCGGCTCCAATGACCTACCTGTTCCTGGCAGTGTTTCTCACGTAGCAAACGAACTTTCTGTGCCCCTCATCCGGTCGAGTACTCAATAAAATATGCATTTTTTGGTCTTGTTCAACCGTTCAATGCGCACAATCGCCTCATTTTGCGCAGTTAGTACGACGTTTGTCCCTTCGAAAAGGATGTGACTCAACCCAGAGGGGCATCCGTTTCTTGTCACACACGCTTCGCAGCTAAGCATTGGAATGGAAGACACGTATATATGTGCTCTGATTCACAAGATATAGCTACATGAAACACCGACAGCCCATTCTCGGATATTTGTCGTGCTATAGTTACAGTGTAGCCTACGAAGTCACCTGAGCTGTCACCAATGTTCGATCAACAGTTGAAAGACTACAAGGGTAGATAAATATGCACATGGGATTTTTTTTTCTTTTTCTTTTATTACATTATGGCTTCAACCGTGAGGTGTCCTGAGAAAACCTCAAATTATTTCCAACTTTATCAAGCAGACCAAACATTTGAATAGGCGCAAACCCGACCAAATCTATCTGAGAAAGGTAAGTTCTCCTCGAAAAATGTTTTTACACTGACGGTTGGCCCATTCAAAAAAATATCTGACCTATTATCTTGAAACCAGACTCAATTATGGGTTTCATACCCGGATGCGTTGGAGGAAGTGGTGGCGGTTTTAGTGGCAGTGGAGGCAGCGGAGGCTTGGAGGAACCCAAGAGTTCCTAGTTATCTGGGCTCTACATGGTTTCAAATGCCTCCCAGTCGTGTTATTCGCTCTTTGAGTCTAAATCGGGTCAATTATGTGTCTTGGAAAACGCACTGGCAGTGCTATCATATCAGTAACTTTCCCGAGCCCGACTCATTTTCGTTGTGATTCTGCTCAAACATGTGAAAGTAATGAGTCGCTCAAAAGCAATCACCACAACACGCCTTGTGTCCCTGTGGACTCATCTTCTTGATGGTTCCTGATATTTACATTTTTCCACATAGCTCCCGCCGCCATTGCCACAGGCGCCACACATATTCCAACGATGACCATCTTTTGTTGAGCAGCCCAGTATGCTGTTATCACCGCATTGCGGACTGGGCTGCCCAATGGATGTTGTAGTTGGGTAGGTAGTGAGTCAAATATGTGTTTGGTGAGAGACTTGTTCTCTGGCGGGAGGGAAGCTTCTAAAACTGTGGGCACCACCTTATTCCAGATAGCCCCAGATACAGTCATACCCAGAGCAGCGCCGATTGAAAGGAATGTTCCCCAGATGCCAACAGCGATAGCAACGTTCTTGTGTTCAATGTTGCTCATGACTGATATTTGGCTAGTCGCCGTGAGGACCCTTTCCGATAAGCCGATGAGGATTTGGCACATGAACAATAGGCCGAGGGCGGTGTCGGTGTTGGAGAATTCCAACAAAAGGCCAGTGAACAATGTCAAGACAGGGACAGCACATAGGGCAAGATGTTTGTAGTGCCCGGTGACCCGAACGAGTCTGCGCATGGTTAGAGGGTTGAAATCAGTCTTAGGAATATGCAGTCCTAACCAAAGTACTTACATCCCAAACAACGGTGCAGAGATCGCAAACACGAGCGGGTAGGTATTGATGATGTATCCAGCGATTGTTATGCTCTGATCATGAACAACTTGTAGATAGGAGCCGTAGTACACCGCCCAGGAGTCCACGGAGCCAACACAGGCCAGGACTACCAAGCAGCCCCCGATCAAGTTTCTGTCTGTCATCAAGATCCAGGGCATATAAGTGACAGGAGCCAGCCACTTCTCCCAGACGACAAATCCGACCATACTCACAAGACCAGAGACAAGCATTACGATAATACTTGTGTTTCTGTAACCATTGTCGACGATGTTGGCGAGTGTGATGGGAAGGAGGGTCAGGCAAAGTCCGGTCATGGCCAAGATTACACCAGGAATTTCAAGCTGCACGAAGAATGTCCAAAGCGTTTTGTACTTTTGACGGTACAAAGTTGTTGTTCTTCTAGCTGGAGCACTCTCTCCCATATGTGTCTGCCGAGAAGTACGACCAGCCCGGAACAGGACAATGCTGATGGGAACAGAAGAGGCTAGTACGATGAAGGCCGAGGCTCCGAACACCCATCGCCAGTCGAGTCTGTTGTTCAGCAGCTCTGCGACGTTTGGGGACACGAAACTAGTAGCGATGACGGGCGTCACATATAGTCCATAAGCCAGCGCTGTTTGTGGTCCAAGTCAGTCAGTCATGTTTCATCAAACCATCCTAGGTAGGCGATTGCGACCTGGAACACAGTTTTCAGGTGCATCTTCATCAAATGGAAGGAGCAAAGCGTAGAAAACACATATACTTCTATTCTTAAGGGAGGTCAAGTCGGCCACGAGGACAGTGAAAACGTAGTCCAAAGAGTTCCAACCGATTCCGTGAAGTATTTGGGCGGCGCCGGTTGCAGCAATGTTCCTAGCGGATGCCTGGATGAGAAGACCGAGGATCATGAGGGCAGTTGATACGAGCAATCCATGGGTTCGACCAAAGGCATCAATGAACTTTGCCATGGGCATCCTTGACAATCCGCTTATGATCTTGACGACCATTTGGAAGATAGGGAGCAGACCATGTGCTGAGAAGTCGGACAAAACATATGGTAAAAGACTGAGTATGACGGTTCCAACAAAGAGATTGACGAAGTTTGCCATGTAAATGCTGCGCAGGTCTTGTTAGATGATCTGCACTTAATTTGGGTTCATAATTGAGACTGTCATCACACTTACAGCGACAAGGCCGTCCAAAGCCCGCTGCGGCTCAAAAAGACGGCCCTGGTCGTCGATTTCTGCTCCGCACCCATGGAAGTATGCGGCTGTCCGTCATTGCCGGCGTTCTCGACATGAATGCTTTCCATGTTTCTTCCAAGGTTCATTGACGCATTCTCAAAGTCATTGGATGGCTCTGGGCGAGGAAAGGTTACAATCAAGAAAAGGACAGAAAAGGCCGGCCTGGCAGCTTAAAAGGAGAGGAAAATGAAAAGACCAAAAAAAAGACAACCGAGCTAGTTTCTAGACTGTGTGGTGTGTGTGGAAGTATCGCCTGGCGTGAGACTAGTATCGAGACCTTCTGCCCTCCAAATCAATCATGAGAATGTGCGCAAGCATCAAATCTTTGCAAGTACATGGGTGTTTTGTTGCTCATGCCTACATATGTATGATATCACTGAATGGCAGGTGCGGATTACAGTTGAGAGACGCGGCTCGCATGTGATCCTTGGACCTTGGGCGCTATGACTCGCGACTGGCCTACTTGCGATATCTTCCCGATCAAATCTCAACGGGAAGTTACCGAGGCCACTGTCAGGACCATTCCTGGCTGGGAGGGCAAAGAAGGAAGATCCGGGCTGCGTTGGACGCTCGCTAATCGGGGCTGGCGCAACGCCGTGCCTTACTTATTTAACACCTTTCCCCGGACACCACTGTTAATGACGGTTAATTGCTACTATCATGACACAGTCTGGAACTAACACACTGAGCAGCAGCTAAACGATCCGGCCAAGGGCCGGCTCTGCTCAAATGTCACGACTCCTGAAGTCGACTGTTGAGTATCTGGAAGCACTTCGGTCACTAATTTTTTGCTTCTCCATAGCCTTTTTATAAGGTTAACACTCAAGGCTGCCATAAGCTCTTCGAGCTGAATATCCATCTTCGAAGTCTGTACTACTCCGCAGTCTCTCACTGTCTCACTAAGAGTCGCCCTGGCACAAAAGGATGCCACCAGCGATTGCAGGCCTTTGTGGTGGTGGTTACCATTGAAGCTGGTGCGGGAAAAGTTCCAAAGAATAAATGACCGGACGCCCAGGGTATTCAAGAACCAGGCATAGTGCTCTTTGCGCCCGGCACACTCGGCTGCTGGAAGAGCATATGTGACTCCTTCTATCGAATCTAGGGCTACCGGGCGAGCGAAACTATATGTAAGGTAGTGGGGTGGTTTCGTTCTTAGGGTAAAAAGTGTAAAAGCTGAAAACTTAACAAACAGAAACACAGTTCAAGTTAAACAATACAGTGCCGCCAAAGCCATATGTAAGGTAGATCCACCAGTTACATGCAAGGCCGTGCAATGGTGACGTTTAGAATTGTTCTAAAATGACGAACAAGAGCAAGATCAGAAGCACATATATAATCTACGTGTAACACACACAGAGAAAAGAAGAAAGCCCGTCCAATGGAGTGAGTATAAAAGGAACCAAACGCCAGATACGCCCAATCACTCCAGCTACACAGGCAGATCATCAGACCCAGCTCCGGTCATGATCGACCCCGTCCTCGTACCCCTTGCACTCCTAGATCCTCGCCTGGTAGCCCGTTGATGGTGCCTAATGGACTCTATCCTAGCCAGGCTCCGGGTGATGGCCCGTCGCAGCTCATCAACATTCGCAACAAGGGGTTCATCGCCCGACGAGGTTTGAGCCGCGGGGGGAGCATGGCTGACGCGCATGAGCGCGTCGTACGTCGTCTCCAGCTCGGCCGAGAGCCGGTCTAGCGAGGTCATGAGCACCTCGGTCCGTCTGCGGCGGCGCCGCCGCTGCCTGTCCTCGAGCGAGGACTGAGAGGGGGACTGCTGCAGGTGAGACTGCCCCTGCGGCTGTTGTTCGGCCGTCCTTGCTGTTGTTGTGGCCGTGGCGGTATCCTTCCCAGCATCCTCCTCGGATGACGAGTCCTTTTGGCGCCGGAAGAAGTTGTGACGGACAACGTAGTCGACAACTTCCTCCAGCAGCTGGCCGACCAGCATGCTCATTGCGGCCTGGCCGAGCCCGCTCGCCGAGGAGCCTCCGTCGCTGTGCTGGCTTCCGTGGCTGCCATGCCGCCCTCCGTGCCCGTTTCTGCTGCTGCTTCGACCGCCCTGTGGCTCACGTTGCTGTGGGTACCTTCCTGCTGCGTTCCTCAGTGCGTGTTGTCCGAGGCGGCGGGTGACGTCGCTCCGCTCGCGGGAGGGTCTCAAGGCAGGCCTTGCTTGCCGGGGCCTCGAGCGACGGGATGACATGTTTGGATGTTGAGGGGCCATGGTTTGATTGGATCTGTCCAAGGTTTTGTAGTTATTTGACGTTTACACAAGTGGTTAGGCGCGTAGTAATAGTTAAATGTTAGCAGGTGAGACGTTGTCTGAGTCCAAGTGTAGGGTAGGCTCTAAATTGGAAATGATGCTAATTCGACGTAGGAATAAATGAAAGGTGTTGAGGAGTTCCGATGGGATTCCCTTCTTAACCTCTACCCTTATTTTTCTAAGCCGGGTTGGAGATGTGACTGCTGAGCCTGGTCATGTGTCCAGGATGTGGCCCTCGTGACCACATGTGCAGTTGACCCGGCTGCCTTGAGCCATGTGAGTCCACCTCGGCCTCAACGCCATGCATGGGAGCTGCCTCCATCTTGTCCAGAGAATGAGCACCAGAAGGACCAAAATTACTCAACTAGTAGTCATAGAAGAATGTGTCATCAACCATGTTTTCCAGTGTCCGTTGACAATATACTCCGTCTTTTGATGAGTGTCTTTGGGCGATGCAAATGTGCTGAGTGTGAGGTGCTCACAACATTTGAAGTCTGCATTGGACGTCAGGGTCCAACCCTGATCATTCTCCAAGGCATCCCGAATTCGTTGTGTCATAGTCATGTCAAACTTTGGCCTCATGCGACCGCTTCGACCTCGACCCTGTCGTATACTTGCACACAGTATCGGTATGGACCGGCAACCCCCCCCTCGGTCGAACCGTTGTGGCAATATGGCGAGACGCAATCGAACGTCTAGGGCCTTTCCAAACCCTCGTAAATGTGGACCTGCAGATAAGAATCAATTGATCGGCCGCAGAAGCGCAGGAAGGGTCATGGAAACAAGCTCTTTCGATGTTACGTACGGGGGGAATAATGTAACAGTCAGACAAAGGGTCGGCTCCACATCGCCCACACGAGTGGGAAAAATTCACAACGCAACGCACGCACATAGGATCCAACTGTTGCGTGTCCGACTTCCTGTTTCTTCTCCTTCTCTCTTCCTTCTCTTTCTCTCTCTCTCCCTCCCTCCCAAGATGGGGGAGACGAGAACACCCAGCCACCCGCCTGCGTGACTCGTGAGCAGCCAGACATCGACCAGTGATCCCCCAACCACCGACAACACCGGACACACCCGCCTGTCAAGATGGTACTAGCAGCTTACGATGAGGAGAAGAAGCTCGACCGGGCTAGGTCACAGCCCGCCGACTCGGCCTCCGAGTCCGTGGGCAAGGCCGGTCACTCTGGCATGTTGGACAAGCTGATGTCGCTCGAGGCGGCCATGGACTCCAAACTCGGCATCGAGTCGCAGGCCATACAGCGGATGCGGCCCGAGGACAAGCGGCCCCAGTCGTGGCACGAGCAGGCCACCATGGCCCTGCTGTGGGCCGGCGCCACCATGAACGTCTCGTGCCTGTCGACCGGGTTCCTGGGCTGGGAGTTTGGCCTGGATCTCGGCCAGACGATCCCCATCACCATCTTCGGCACGCTGCTGGGCGCCGCCGTCGCCGGATGGTGTGCCACGCTCGGCCCCGGGACCGGCCTGCGCCAGATGTCCATCGCCAGGTACAGCTTTGGCTGGTACCCGTCCAAGATCCTGGCCGCCCTCAATGTCATCTCGCAGATCGGGTGGAGCGCCGTCGGTTCCATCACGGCCGGCTCCGCCCTGTCGGCCGTGTCGGACGGCCGGCTGAGCTCCATCGTCGGCATCGTCATCATCGCCGTCTGCAGCTCGGCCCTCAACTTCTGCGGCCTGCGTGCCATCCTCGAGTACCAGAAGTACGCCTGGGCCATCTTTTTTGTGCTGTTTATGATCATGTACGGCGAGATGGCGCCCCGTGCCGACGTGGTGACCAAGAGCGCCCTGACCGGAAACGACAAGGCCGGCGCTGTGCTGTCGCTGCTGGCTATTGTCTACGGCTCGTCTGTCTCGTGGGCCACCATTGCTGCAGACTACTACGTCCAGCATCCTATCAACACGTATGTGGTTCCAGCTTCCTTTTTGGTGTGAGCTAAATAAAGGCCGAGAAGTGACTGAGCCTGATTCTTTCTGACTCTCTTCTTGCTCTGTAGCTCCAAGGTCAAGGTCTTCACGCTCACCACCATGGGCATTGGCATCTCCACCTGCATCGGCATGGTTCTTGGCTGCTGCGTGGGCTCCACCATGGGCGTCGACCAGGACCTCGCCGCCGTGTACGAGGAGCAGGGTGTCGGCTTCCTCCTCCAGACGATGCTGTTCCCCCGCGGGTTCGCAAAGTTCATCCTCGTCGTGCTGGTCCTCGCCGGCATCGGCATGAACTGCATCAACCTGTACTCGTCGGCCCTGTCGGTCCAGCAGTTCGCCCGGCCTCTGGCCCGCATCCCCCGTTTCGTCTGGACCGTCGTGCTCTTTGGCATCACCCTGGCCATCGCCGCCGGCGGAAGGGAGAACCTCAACGCGTACCTGCAGAACTTCCTCTCCCTGCTGGGGTACTGGGCCACCTCGTTCTTTGTCATCCTCTGGTGCGAGCACTACATGTTCCGCAAGGGCAGCTGCGACAACTACGACCTTGAGGCCTGGAATGACCCTTCGAGGCTCCCCCTGGGCCTTGCTGCACTGGTTGCTTTCCTGGTCGGTGTTGTCGGCTGGGTTCTCGGTATGGTGCAGACCTGGTACACGGGTCCTATAGGCGAGCTTCTGGGGAGCGCTGGCGGGGATGTTGCAAACGAGCTGACGTTGGTCTTCACTTTGGTCCTGTTTGTTCCCTTGCGGTGGCTGGAACTAAAGTACATTGGTCGGTAAGTACTCACAGGACAAGGTGCACATGTGGGGCACTGGATTGGGGTGAACTGGTGTCACTCGCCTAAGGAAAGCATTTGAATGCTGCCTATCTGGATAGCTTGGTCGAAACGAAAGTTCAGACTATAGATCCAATCACTCAACTCCACAGTCGGAAATGATACTCGGCAAAAGTGGTTTCAATACCGTGGTTAGCGGTGACATGTTGTCATCACACTACAAGCCTTCTAAAGTTCGATCCCCGACTGTCCATTTCGCCGTTCTGCCGTGTGGTTTCTGAGGTGTATCCCTGTGTACTTAGGTCATGAAGGCTTACCTGGGAGCTGCCGTGATTAAGTATCTTACTTTGTAGGTAAGTTCGACGCGGGGCGTAAGTGGGATACAGCACTGGGTCCTTGGGCCTTTTAGGTGAGCTGCGTGGGCACATATTCAAACTCAAAGGTGTGCCAGTGGTGCCAGGCACTCCTTCATCCTGGACGAGATACGTACCAATTGACTTCGAAAGGGTCGAAATCAGGATTTTCAAGCCAGTTAGTTAGTATTTAGAGCAAAATTGTAAATGACATGAAAGCTGTTCCAAGAAGACGGAGACGGTGGAGATACAGCATGTGATATGCGTACTTAGTACTTGTGACTTGTCCCCTATTGTTACCTCGAGGCCATCTTTCCCTGTCAAAGCGACGGGCTTGCTTCGTCTGATCTTTTCTGACCTTGGAAACTGCGAGAACACCCCCCCCCCCAGGTAGCTTCCTTCATTCAGCCTTACACCGCAAACCACCGACTCGAGTTTTATTTCTTATTCTTGAAGACTTTAGCTAACACCACTTCAGAACCTACTACTTCTGTGCCATACAACCTTCCTCTCATCTTCAGGTGCTATTTCTGGGCTGCAGGTCTCCATTTATCGTTAAGCGACCTCACTGCCGTCCTCGACTACCTACGTACACTTGAGCATTTACCTACCTGGGCCCTTACAGGCATCGCGTTTCCATTTGTGGTGGCCTTGGTCATCTTTGGCCAGCATAATAACATTGAAGGTTCTTTTGACCCCTACGAAATCTCTTCCACGAAACCGATTGAGTCGTTTTAGCATCAAAAGGTGCCCACAGCACCTGTCTGCCGACGAAGCGACCTGAGTACATAACTGCAAGTTCAACATCACTTGCAACTGCTAGACCGCCTGCATCGTTAGCATCTCCACAAAAAGATCAGTCAAACTTACTGGTGAGCTCCTTCCAAAGTCGATTCTGCATTTTGTCATCTAGTGCTTACTCAGTCTTGTACCGTACTTATTCGTGTATCCCGCTTTCAATTGATCCTTGCAATCATGTCTTTTGATCTATCACGTTGCGTTGCTTCTGCGATGTTGCCTTCCAGCGAGCTTAAGGACCGCTCTCACTTCGAATGGCAACTGACCTCCCGGGGAAGGTACCCGCTTCCATTTTGTGGCAAACATGAGCCAGGTAATGGCTGAAAGAGCCGCGACCGCGACCTCGACCCCGACCCCGACCCTCGATAATTTGAGTCTGACGCCTGTACATGTCGCCGTACTAGAGAATGATCTCGCCACTGTTCGCCAACTCGTCTGTGAAAGGGAGCTCGGGGTAGACGTGCGAACCAAGGCTGGCGTGACTCCACTGATGATGGCGGCGCTGTACGGACGAAGCGCCATCTTCATTTACCTCCTTGGGAAGAAAGCCTCCCCAAGTAAGCAAGACAGCCAAGGAAATGACCCCTTGGCTTATGTGAAGCAGAAAACGCCTTCTGTTCAGATTCTTCTCCGCAGGTGCAACGACAGTTTCAACGCGAGCCCCGATCGTGGTGGGCGGCGTGAGATTTACATCATACTCAAGGCAATCGGGCGCCGATGCAAAATGGATCACAACCAAGAGCATGCAGCGGCTCAGCATGAGGGCCGGCCAGATGCCCAGTCTGAGCCCCAGGTTCCTACGCCATTGGACCAAATTTTCCAGCAGCAACATGAATCCGTGCAGGATTCATCTAGGCGCGCTGTGTTCTTGCCGTCTCCAGGTGGCAAAGAGTTGGAGTTTGTGGAAGGACGATGTGTTGGCACGCTTGAACGTATGAAGAGCCGCAGGAAATGCATCGGTGTCATTCGGGACGTGGATGCAGACGACACTTACATGTTTGCTGTCTCTGGCTGGAGTATTGCAAAGGAAAAGAACGCTGCGTCAGCAAACATCCTGAACAATACGGAATACACAGGGCTTATGATGGGGGTGGCACCGGTTCTCAAGTTCAAGCTTCCCGGCAATAAGTTTGACCATGTGAGTATCAGTCAAAAACTTTCCTCGTGATTCATCTACTGACTACATTCCAGCATTTTCCCGGAAAGGTTCTTGAAAAGAAAGGTGCTTTTTTGGCTTGCCACGCTGAGGTATGAGTCCCCATTATCACTGCATTTCATTCCAAGGTTGCCTTGGAAGCACCTTAAATACTAACTGCGATATTAAGAAACAGCTGGCTCTGTTTGTCCTAAAGAGGGCACTTTCCAAAGTACTAGGCACCGAGGAGCTCGCAGAAAGCAACCTTACCCTGCTGAAGCATCAGCTGGCTAAGTTACCACCTGGGCTACGGGAGACGGTAATTCACCTCAACCATGAGGTTGCATGCCGAAACTGTTTACAGGTAAGTTACACTTGATTGTATCTGTTTTCGCAAGGACTTTAGCTAAACTTGATTCTAGTTCCTTGAATTCTTGAATCAGAAGACTGGCCTTATCTTTCGAGTCGAGTTTCACAAATGGTACATCGAGGGGAAAAGGTCAAAAACACCTAAGATCTTGGTCCATCCAGATGGAAGCGTCAAGCCGGTCACAGCAACTTCAGAGCTTCCAGGTGCCGACGGGATTATGGAGCTCATGGATGATGAGCTAGGTCTTTTCAACGAAGAGGGAGACATGGATACCAGCCTCGAGTCTGCCGACTCTGCGGACCACGAAGGCGACAGTACTGGTTTTACGATACAGGCCGATCCCGCGACTCCTCAGGGGCCGACTGGCCGTCGATCAAGGAAGAAACACCAGCGGAGGCCAGGATCGCCATATCGCAAAGAGGGCTCTTCCGTCAGCCAGGAGCCACAGCAAAATAAATATCCGTATCCGAAATTCGACTTGACGCCACGCCCCCGCCGCACGCAGGCATTACCAACTCCACAGTCAAACACCCAGTTAAGCAAGAGACGTCGTGTCACCACGTCCCCGAGCCCACCAGCTATTGTTATCGATTCTTCTTCAGAGGACGAGACGGATAGCACATGCGGAGCCATGTCTGGGAAGTACAATGTAGAAGAGATTCTGCAATCGAGGAAAGGAAAAGACGTGCGTTACTACTTGGTCAAGTGGGAGACAGATCCTGACAAGTACAAGACATCATGGTTGCCTGAAGGTGACCTGAACGACGCAGCTGACGCCATCAGCAAGTTTTGGGAGGAGCTTCGCGAGGCTCAGTCTCCAGATCAGGGCATGGATCTTGGAAACCCCGGCAGCTTCATTGGGTCTTTTCGTTGAATGCCCGTGTTCCTTGGAGAATGCTGTACAGTTGGAACAGAAGTCGCACATGTGCAGCTCAAGGCCCCGTTTGATGCCGGTCTATCTTCAAAAGTGATTTTTCTTTGTTTTTATTGCGGATTGTTTCCAGATATCGGTTTGGATCAGAATGAAATGGATTGTTTTTTCTCAATTTAGCACAGTCAAAACACAATGTCAGTAGAAGTCCATCAGAATTGCCCGACCAGTTCATGACATGTTGGAGCACAGCAGTTGGGTGGGTGATGTCACGGGTAAGGGTTAGAGCTGGGGTGGGCAGCACGGGCTCTCAGTCACGAAGAAGAGTTCATTAAGCAATCATTCATGTTCACATCTTCTCTCGTTTTCAGCGTTCTGAATGCAAAGTGAATGAGACTTCTTCCACGCGACAACTTATACTGCATATTCTTGCTGGAAGTGGCCCGACCAGGAGTCGCCACGACGCTGTCTTACCCCGCCCTGCGAGGGCCGCTGAGCCCTCGCCTCCGAGGACAACGTCGTGCCCCGTCCAGCTCAGCCGGCACCTCACCAGCTGAGAGTGAGCATCGGTCAGGATGCGCGACTTCATAGATTATCTCCACGAGGCTTTCATCACAGCCAGCGGGGGGAACACATACGACAACAGCGTGAGACACACACATCCACCGTATTTCTGTGTCGAGTGTGGCGAATGTTTGCATGTGGCTGACGCTGTCCCACTCAGTACTCCCACCTCGACCTCACATCCCGCTCTCTGCTGCACTTCCCCACGCCCACGGGCAGCAGAATCACGCTTTCTTCCTTCGTGAGGCCCAAGTTCGGCACCTCATACAGCATCGGCATAAAAGACGGCTGGATCTCGTATCTCTACTCGACGCTGCCAACCGACGCAACCACCAGCTCGGACCGCATTCCCCTCCCCAACCTCCTGCGCAGCTATCGCTCGCTGTCCACCAACGCCGCCAAGCACGCTGTCGGCCATGGCCTCGTCTATGGCCGGCTGTACCTGCCCCAGAGCAGGCTCGAGGCCCTGCTTGCCGCCCGCGTCACACCAGAGGTCAACCTGACCATCCGCGCCGTCAGCCAGGAAACCCTTCGCCACGGCGGTACGGCGCTTGCCCTGGCATCGTGGGACGACCCCGCGGGCCGCTTCGGCCTCGAGACCCTCGCGTCATCGGACGGCGGCGTCCTGGGCCTGCGGGGGCTGTGGAACGTGAGCAATCCGCCATTACGCAGCAACACCGCCGAGGCGGTCCCGGGGACAACAGCATCAGCAACAGCATCGCTCCTGAGCACAGCCATACCCATCACGCCCTCCCCCGCCGACAGCCCATCGTCCACCACCGCAACGGCCGGCAGCAGCAGCAGCAGCAGCAGCAGCAGCAGCAACAATGCCGACAAGGAGCGCGTCAACGGGCGCTTCAGCGTCGGCGGCGAGATCTACTACGGCCTGCTCAACAAGTCGGGCGGGCTCAGCCTGGGCGGGCGGTTCCAGACCCTCCCAACCCACGCGGGCACCCCGCTGACGGCGGCGCTGACGTTCAACCTGCTGGGCCACATCAGCGCCACCTACGCCGTCATGGCCGGCCGCGGGTGCACCCTGGCCAGCGAGTTCGGCTACAACGTCTACAGCTACGAGAGTGACTGGGCGGTCGGCATAGAGCTGTGGCCCGGCGGCCGGGCGAGGAAAGGGGAAAGGGGGGTGATGACGTCGTGGGCGCCGGATGCTGGTGGCGGTGGTGGTGGTGGTGGCGAGGATGTAGTGGGTAACGAGGGTGTCCCGGGCCCGGCTGATATCCTCCCGCCGCAGGACGAGGCCGAGGCGGTCCTCGCTGCTAGGGCGGGGCTGGACCACGACGTCGACCCGACCCTGGCCGAGGCGATGCGCGATAGGGAGATCAGCAATAACTCCATCAAGACCGCGGCGGCGGCGGCGGTATCGACAACAACCACACAACCAGCTACAAAGTATCCCATGAACCAGCGCAGCTTCCTGGCGAAGCTGGAATGGCGACTTGACAGCGACGGGGATAAGACTGCGCCAGCAGAGGTGTACGATCCTTCTACAGGTGCGAAGCGAGGCACCACGGGAGAGATGTCGGCTTTTGGAGACGATGGGGACGGGGACGTGGACGGGGACGGGGACTCGCTCGCCGGCGTGGTCAAGTGCCGCTGCGACCAGCACATGCGCGTCGGGCTCATGTACGAGGGCCGCTACAAGTCCCTCCTTTTCAGCCTGGGCACCGACGTCGACCTCCGGAGGTTAGATGCGCCCTTTCAAGGGGTGGGGCTGGCGGTGCAATTCTCTTCATGAGATAGATGTCTTTCTTGGCTTGGGAGATGATGGTCGTTCAGAGCCCAACTGTATAATGAGCATGGATGGAACAGGTATGAGGTTGCTCATGGTATATGACCTGTATTCTGGCCAGAGGAGTGAAAGCTCCTTGTCTGGCGTCTTCCAGTGGAGGCAGACGTTGAGTCGGCCGATGAGACGGAGACTAAATGACATGATAGTGTGCTAGTACGTTCTTCTGAGCGCGTGTTGCGCTTACATGGGGGTGTAGTGTACTACGTCCGAGGCAAGACGCGGGAGCACGATATAGATCATGTCATACATCACGGTATAACGAGTGTTGAGAGAAAGAATGTCGTCAAGTCACCATGTCGCTACCACAGACGGAAAACACTACCCAATCACGTTGCTAATGCTTGCAAACATCATATTGGGTTTGACAGGCGAACTTGGATTGGTCTCTGCAATAGCATTTCACCGGCAACAAAGGAAGCGGTGGGAAGGTCGGTCATGTTGACGTGGTATCATTTCCCCAAATCCGAGAAGAAAATCCGTTAGATCATTTCCATTGTGATCCATTTTTTGACGCCGATGACCAAGCAATCCATAGTTAAAAAGTCCAAACCCGACGGCACCATCAGTCATGCTTTCAGACAGACAGTTTACTCATCATCCTCCTCGTCGTCCTCAGCAGCAACGGTCTGGGCAGCAATGCCTAAGCAGTACAAGTCAGCATCCAAATTCGCCATGTTGGACTTGCAGAGCCCAGATAAGTGTGACAGGGTAACGTACGGTCCAGATCACGCTGGCCAGCCTGGGTGATGCGGCGGCCTCCCTTGTCCTCGTCGATCTCGACAATGTTGATCTTCTGGAGGGACTGCAGGACCTTGCGATCGACGGAGCCGGAGGCGTTGACGTGCTTGGAGGGGCGGGCACCACGGTTCTTGGCGGTACCGTGGATCTTGCGGAGGCGGCCAACACCGATGGTCTTGCGCAGGTAGACGGCACGGGCAACGGCGGCGGCGCGGATGTAGAACCAGTCGATGTCCTGGGGAGGCATCTCCTTGGCGGGGCCAGTCTTGACCGTGTCAACCCAACCTGGATAGATTTGGTGGTTAGCAAAAAGTTTGCCGAGTCCAGATCCACAAGACATATCATCAAGTCAGTAGTTGGTAACATACCGGGAATGGGCAGCTTGCCCTGACGCTTCAAGAAAGCAGCGTATGCGTTGATGAACTTGTGCGACTGCAGATCAAAAAACACCATCAGCAAATATTCCGTCTTCAGAGGTCTTTCGACCCCCTCACGCCTGCTCTATGGTGTTTATTGTATTTTGCCCTCTCCGACTTGCAAGGTCGACCCGATGCCCCTTCCATGTTTGTGTGCCCAAATTCGATTGAGTGGTTGGTCCCCCCCTCACGAAGCAATGGCTATGGGGTGCGATCGGATGTCGTATCGTTTTGTCGTGATGAACTCTCGTCGAGCGTTGTGTTTGGTGTGTGTGTGGTCGTCGCTTGTGCCATTTTGCAGGTCGTGCGAGACGGTCAGACTGGAAAAGTTGGGACACCTACATCAACATCGCGAACAGAGATACCGCCACCCATTTTGACTGGTTTGATGAATTTCCTGGGGAGAGATTGACGTGAGGAAACGGGTGGTCGTCGGTGTTGCTGGCGAAGCGTGGATATTGAGTGGTCGGGGATGAGGTTCAAGATTGAGGGTTAGAGATTGGTAAGGTCAGACGTCGAGCTTGAAAATCGACGACCGACGGCTCCACTCTTGCTAGCGTGAGAGCCGAATTTCGAAAATCGACCTTGGTGGGCTGGGTGCACGGACCAGGTTCACGATAAAAGAGATAATTATGCCAGCTGGCTGCCAGCTGTGGAATGCAGGGAGTAGGATGGCACCCAGCTGTAGCAACTCCGGACCTCGGCATGTAACGTTAATCAAACACTCGGACAGGTTCGCAAGCAGAGACCCATTGGGCACTGGTGTCGTGCCTATCCTTCCATTCACCTTCCACAGAATCAGTTAAAAGTACCTGCAGGTTGTGGGGTTTTCGGCGGCAGTTCCCATCCTCGATCCAGCGACTCTTATTCGCAGCGGGCAGATCTTATCCACTCATCATTCTTCTGGTGGACTCGCTCAACTCGCCCTTCACACAGTCTGGCTGTCTGTGCTGTCAGGGCGATGCTGGTAATAAGAGCTGCTATATGCCGCACCGCCGGCACTGGTGTCACCACTCCTGTCAGGAAGGGAGATTCTGATAGTCAAGCAAGCACTCAGGACAATCACCATCAACCTATCTCTGTTGTCCATGTTCAGCAATTTCCATCTTCAGTTCAGTTCGACATTCCACAGGGTGCAGAAATATCCTGCAGGCATACATGCAGATATAAAATGCAAATTTGGTTGCAGATACGGACGACCAAGCATTCGTTCTCTGCCTCCCCTCCCGTCTGCACGGCATCGACCCAACCCATCCCTTGTGGACGGCACCGCCTGACAGTGCACACTCTTTTTCTATTTGATCCTTTTCTGTGAAACATGCAGAAGTCATTCTGCGGGTTGCATTTGACCCCCGCCCCATCTCATTTTGCTTGACATCCTCATCTCGCAGAGTCAGTGGTATCCTGCTGTTGTCGATGTCCGTCTGCCTGTCTGCCTTCCTATCTGCTCGCGCACACACATACTCTGTACTGTACTGTACATGCACACACATACACAAATACAGTACACACACACATCAAAGATCCCTGCCCCCTTGCTCGCATCATGGGTCCACTACCTCGCTGCATGCAGGCTCAAGGGTGCCTTCAATGAAACCACATGGCCTTCACATCATCCCAGCCCAACCCACCAGGCGGAGGTCATTCCTGTTCTCCGCTTGGCCCGGCTGGGAATCTGCTGGTTCCTGCGAGCCGCGGCCTAAAATGGCCCCCTTCTCAATCCATGCTAGCAGCCCGGCCTGTTGAGCGGAAGAGCACACGGGGGGTTTTCGGGGGGTGAATGAAACAGACGGGCAGAATTCATGGGAAACGTGTATGCTCAGTGAATCCTGTGCTCTGTTACTTGTCGTCCTGTCTTTACCCAAGAGAGATCTCGTGAACACACACGTTTCCCGGCTCGACTTTATGTGAGTTGGGGCCAAATTTGACCAGACGAGGTGACCAGACGAGGTGAACGGAGTCATTAAATTGGACCGGTCAAAGCCCGACTAGAGCACTTGAGACGACCCAGAATTCAACCAAGACCTGACATCTGGATCTATCTCTCTCACTTTTTGGTGACTTTGTCAATACCTACTGACCTACTCACCCGAGCCCGTTCTGCGAGGCCGTCACAGCTCGTCAACCACAAAAGCATATCTCCAGTCGGACCCAAATCGGACCCAAATCGGTCTGTCCATGAAAGTTCTGCTGTCACTGTATCGTCATTACCTGCCAAGTCGACATCGAACCAGGCACTCGTTTCTTCCCCCTCCAGCTGGAAGAGGTGCGGACGAGGAGCTGGCTTTGTGCATCAGCACAGCTCAAGTGCCATGTCTTCAAGTAAGTTCTCACATTTGTTTCTCATCCCAGTCTCCTCGCCGCCGTCTTATTTTACAGACCTCCATCAGCCTTACTGACGCCACCACCTCCTACAGTACCCGCTGCCCTCGTGGGCAAAGCTGTGGCTGCCGTGGCAGGCCTTGCCTACCTTAATGCGCGCTTCTCCATTGGCAAGGATCTTAACTTCCTGCTGAGCCGTAGTGCGGCCTTGTCAGAACTGTCCAAGACAGGTAAGGATTTGGCAAGAAGACCTCCGCCCCCCAGGACCACCATGTCACGCTGACAGTGTGACTGATCTGATATCATAGCCGCCAAGGACCGCCTATCCATATACTACTACTTTGAAGACGCAGTCAGGGAGAAAGGTGACTCAGAAGCCCTTTGGTCCCACGGCGAGTGCCTCACCTACAACCAGACCTACGCCCGTGTCAACCAATACGCACAATGGTTCCTCGCTCAGGGCATCCAGCCTGGACAATTCGCCGCGCTCGTAATGGTCAACTCCCCAGACATGATATGTGCCTGGTTCGGCCTCCTGGCCATCGGCGCCGCCCCTGCCCTTGTGAACACCAACCTTGCTGCCAAGGCCCTGATTCACTCCATCAGCATCGCAAAGGTCAAGCTCGTCCTGGCCGACGGTGATGCTGACCTCCTTGGCCGCCTAGATGCTGTGCGGGGTGACCTTGAAGCCAGCGGCCACCGCATCTGCAGGCTCGGTGATGTGCGTGCACAAATTCTCAGCATGGAGCCTGTGCGGCCTGGTGATGAGCTGCGCAAGGGGATCAGTGTGGACGCGCCGATGTCCCTAGCATACACAAGCGGCACCACAGGCCTGCCGAAAGCCATCTCTTTCCCCATGGTTATCGCCTTTCTGTCAGCAATAGTGAAGCGTCGGGGGTTCGGTGAGATCACCAGCACATATCAGAGATGCTACAACTGTATGCCGTATTACCACATGACAGGCGGTCTTCACGCCATCCTGCAGCTCCTGGTACGTGCTTTCAGAACGAACATACTCCATCTCACTGGCTTGGCCTCGCATATAAAACAACTAACAACCCGTACCAACCAACCATTCAGACCCGCGATACCCTCTGCATAGCACCAAAGTTCCACGCCCGCACCTTCTGGGATGACATTCGCGCCTCGCGCGCAACATTCTTCATATACGTGGGAGAGGCCCTGAGATACCTCCTCGCGCAACCGCCCTCGCCACTTGACCGCGCACACAACGTCCACACGATCCTCGGCAACGGGCTGCGCGGCGACGTGTGGGTCCCGTTCCGGGACCGCTTCGGCATCGACACCATCCACGAGTTCTACAACTCGACCGAGCTCATGTTCGGGCTCGACAACTCGAGCAGGGGCGACTTCACCGCCAAGTCGCTGGGCGTGCACGGGCTGATCCTGCGGACCATGTTCTCGCGCATGCACGTGCCGGTCGCCACCGACGCCGAGACGGGCGAGCTGCTGCGCGACCCGGAGACGGGCTTCGCCACCCGCGTGCCCTTTGACCAGGGCGGCGAGATCCTCGTCCGCCTCGATAACGAGAGCAAGATGCCTGGCCGCACGTTCCGCGGCTACTGGGACAACGAGGGCGCCACCAGCGCCAAGATCGCCCGCGACGTCTTTGTCAAGGGCGACGCTTACTTCCGCACTGGCGACGCCCTGCGCCGCGACAGCGACGGTCGCTGGTACTTTTGTGACCGGCTCGGCGACACGTTCCGCTGGAAGGGCGAGAATGTCAGCACAACCGAGGTGAGCGAGGTGCTCGGCGCGTACGGCGGTGGCGTTATCGAGGCAGTTGTCTACGGCGTGCAGCTGCCGGGGCACGAGGGCCGGGCTGGTGCGGTGGCGCTGTTGATCGAGGAGTCGAAGCGGGCGGCCTTTGACTATGCGGACTTTTTAAGGTAAGTCGACCTCGGATGAGCCTCTCTAGACTCTTATGTCTCCACTGGTCCAACTCTTCCCAACGTGAGGGATTCTAACCATAGATAAATATAGGTACGCCCGCGCCAACCTCCCAAAATACGCCGTACCAATCTTCATCCGCCTCGTTTCCGAGCCTCTCAGCACAGGAAACCACAAGCAGAACAAGGTGCCACTCAAGGCCGAGGGCGTCGACCCGGACAAGATCTCCAGCGGCGACGCCATCTACTGGGCCAGCGGCGAGACATATGTGCCCTTCACCCGCACAGACTGGGAGGGCCTGTCCCAGGGCAGAGCCAGGCTATGAGTTGGGAACGTCTCCGCACGTGGGGCTCGTCGAGTACAACGTGCCATAAACGGCAAGCGACGAACCCCCCAAACTCTTTCGGTTGCATTCCGGTTCTCTCACTGCGGGTGAGGTTGCAGTCGCAGGAGCCTTGGGGGGGGGGGAGGCAACATACTTGCTAGATAATCCTCTCCGCAGAGCAAGGGGTTTCCGCAGAGCTTCAACCGTGCGAAATGGTCGCGCCATGAATTTCAATCAAGTTGCACTCCCGTGGTGTGGAATGGTGACGGGGAAGGTTGCCAAGTCGGAGAATAATTCAGAGGGTAGCATTTGCATATGATGATGCGCGGTCGCCTCTTTAATAACAGACTAGCATAGCTCAGGCGTTTTGCGTTTCTATATTTTACTTACAACTGTATAAATTCCTTTACAAGATCAAAGCCCTCGCCGGTATGAATAGCATGGTTTTGTCCTTATTCATGTCAACTGTCCAATATGAATTTGTGCAACGTCGGTTGTCGTGTAAATACATGCGTGAGTGGGCATGGGCTTGACATGTCTTACACCTTCCTTCGGCTTGGGTCTCGGGCTCACATTGTATGCCACGAGCCCTTGCGGCTTCCTATGAACCTACCTAGGTACTCACTTGATTAAGGGGGGTAGGAAAATTGAATCAGCATCTGGCACGGATTCAGGACAAGATGATGACGCTTCGCAGGCAGGCAGGTGGGTACGAGTGCAAAAATGCTTGGTATCTAAGCTCGCAATGGCCAGAGTGGAAATGTTTTTCTGGTTAGAGGTGAGTCTGGAAATTGGGGCCCTAACTGACATTGAAGCAGGTGACCTCGTGACAACTGTGGAAATCGTCGCGTTGCGATGATCAGCTTGCTCTAATTCCGAGACGCGTATCCGAGGGCATCGCCCTTGCAGGCTTACTCGTACTGTACGTACATGTAGGCCTGCGTCTCATTCTTTGATCCTGTGCAGCCGCTGATGCTTTCCGCCAGGAAGGAAGTATTTGAGAAAAAAATTGAAATGCATTGGTTGTAGTGCAGACCAGTCCAGCGGGGCAGGTAACACATGCATGTCTCCCTCTATACATATATGTTCCGCCAGGCCTCATTGTCAAAGAAAACTTAACGCACATAAGTAGTATTATTCTTAATCTATAGACGACCTAAAGGTATACAGTCCCTTCATATAGTAATGAACGCTTAGAGACCTAGCGTTTATAAAAAATATAGTATTAAAAAGCCTATTTAGGTATATAGCTATTAAGACGTTACTTAGGCTTTATAGTATAAAGGCTTGAGGTTGATACTAAATATAGTAGATTTTATAAGTAGGCTTACCTAAGAAAGAAAGAGAGAAA
>MAVT02000637.1:0-25213 GCA_001702395.2 Diaporthe helianthi
TTTAGTTTAGCGCTAGGGAGCTAACAATTAAACCAGGGGGGGGCTGGACTTCGTTTTTCCTAGACAGCATGATCCGCTTCCCGAGACGACGGTTCAGCGGATGGGAATGGGCCCTGAACCCCACCCTCCAGAAATCAATCGCCTCTTCCAGAAAAACAGCCTCCCCCCACCCGTGCTTTACTGCCACACCTTATCCTCGTCCTAGCTAGCCCACACACAGACAGGACATACACTTCAACATTGCGAGAAAGCAAGCAGAGTATTTTCCCTCAGTCAAATGTCCTCGGGTTGACAAGCTTGGTGTGCTTCTGCAGGCGGGGCAGACAGACTCCTGCGCGGCCACCTGTTGCGACTGGACATTGGCTGCAGTCATGGTCTAGAATCTCTCTAAATTCCAACGCCTAGGCGACAAAGAGGAGCATTCCCTGGTCTCGGGGCTGAGGGGCCCGAGGGTTCCAAGGTTTCCGGGCTGTTGGGAAACCCCCCCGACGTCTGGACTGTCTGGACTCTGGCATCAAACGCTAAGCTGACTGACTGCTGAGGGAGGGCCATGAGATATTTAGCCGCCTCGCCGAGCCCGGCCCCCGCCATAGTACGATTGTCGGTTGGGCCTATAGAAGCATCGCTTCAACCAGTCGCTTCAACCAGTCGATTCAACCAGTCGCTTACTTCCTCCAGGCCCATCGTGTGTGCCCGTCAGGTGACCCTCTCGTCGTCCACGCTGTCTCGGTCCAGCTGAGGCCAGACCCTCGCTTTATTAGATGGTGCCAAGTCCACCATTGCTGACGCTACCGCCTGGCCTGGTGGCTGGCCGGCGTTACCCAAAGGTGTAGGGATAATTAAGCTTAATCAACTGGACCCTGACAATCTTGTCCTGAATTAGTATCGTCGATACAACTCCATCCTGTCCAGAGTCCAGACCACCGGTTCCAGTCTTTCCATCACGTAAACCTCGAGGGTCGTCATCTAAATTGCTCAGCTTCTCGACTCACGCCAGCCCGGCCATGTCCAGCGTCGTCTCGTGTCTTCCCTTCTCCCTGCTCCCAGGTGCCCTTGCTGTCCTGAGGCTCGTCAAGATGCTGGGCACAAGCCCGTTGACAGCCCCGAGGCCACTCACTGCTCGTGCTCGTGCTCGTGCTCGACTTCAGGAGCTCGAGCTCCTGCCCGCCCGCAAGCCAGCCAGCCAGCCAGCCAGCCAGCCAGTCAGTCAGTCCACCTTCGCAGTCGCCTCCAGGCCTCGAGGCCACCCGGTTAAAATCTTTCATCTATCTTGCCTTTTCAACCGCAAATTTGCAGTATGGGTCTGACATGCCTCTCATGCCGCACTACTCTCAAGATGTGTATTCGCGGCGCCTCTAGCTCGACATGAAGTTACTTCGCGCCAGGTGCGTCCTCGCCCAAGGCTTCAGCAATGGCGCGGTTCACAAGGTGATTAGTACCTCGAACCACTCAATCAACTCGACCTTGGCGGGACTTCTCGACGGAGCGATACCTCCATTGACTTTCTCTCATTCTCCCGCCGTGTAATCGTCGAGCTGGTCACGCCCGGGCTGCTGCGAAGAGGGTGGCATCGCTAACCAGAGCGTGTATAAATACGACCTCGACTCTTCCAAGCCGGGACTCGAGAGATGGGCCCGTTCACCACCACCCGTTGACCCGTTCCTCGCCACCGCTCCTGCCCGCCCTCAGATCCCCTCCTGCCCCGTCGCCCAGAGTTGAATCTTTTGTCTGACAGGATGAAGTCCCTCGCTACTCTCCTCTTTTCGGTCGCTGCTGTGGCCCTCCCCAGTCTAAACTTCCCCGGCGGCTCCAGCGCCGGCGCAGTTCCGGATCCCAGTCAAATCACCATCGCGGCGGCGAGCTTCTCCGGCAACGGTTGCCCCCAGGGCACCGTGTCCACCTCCTTCAGTTCCGACAAGACCGTCGTCACCTTTGGCTTTGATGCCTTCCAGACCTACATTGGTCCGGGGACAGTTGTGGCTGACCGCACCAAGAACTGTCAACTCCACCTGACCCTCAACTATCCCGGTGGCTTCCAGTTCGCCGTGCTCGACAGCACCTACCACGGCTACGCCCAGCTTGATGCGGGCGTCCTAGGGACATTCTTGAGCACCTACTATTTCTCCCAGGATGCCACCGCCACAACCACAACTAGGACTTCCATTACCGGTGGTGGGCTCTGGGCTGCCGGCCAGGTGAGTTTGGAAACGCCCTGTGGAGAAGGGAACATTCTCAGCCAGCCGAAGACCAAAAGAGATTAGAAAGAAGGGGCCGGGCCGGGCAGGGAGAATGGGGAGGGAGGGCGGGGGTGGGGCGCGAAGAGAGCTGACAGTTGAATCCTCAGGTCTATACCAAGAACGACCAAGTCCCCACGGCCAGCGTCATCTACTCGCCATGTGGGGCCCAAGGCATCTTGTGAGTCTTCTTTTGTACTGTGTATAGGCTGACCACCTTGTGGCCCCCGAGCCATCTGTGTTTTGCAAGTGTGAAGCGCAAATGCTAAATCTTGGTGACGCAGAAATATCAACAACCGCATTGCTTTGACTTCTACCAACAGCACCGCCTACGGCTCGGTTACTGACGACGACGCCACCGTCGCCTTCACCCAGCAGGTGCATCTCAACTGGCAGAAGTGTACGAAATAGTCAACATAAGCTCCTACCTAGGCTTGGGCATGCCACCCTCTGGGTCGTCATTGGCTCATCGCTGACGTGCGAGTCTCGACAGGTTGATATGCTCATCGACCTGCCTTCTTCCTTCTTCCTTCATGCATCATTCCAAGATTCCCAAGCATCCACCGACCCTCAGATCTTGGGACCGCCAAAACTCTGGTCACGAACTTTTTCATTTTCTCGTGCTGCGCCGTGTGGGGCCAGACTCTGGTTTTGCGGATGGAAGCATCAAGGTGGCGGTGGACAAGTAGGGTGGGTGGGTGCACGGGTGGGGGGGTTCAATGTTAAGTAGGGGCTTCTCCTTTCACGTAACTGTCACGTTTGTCATCACATGTTATAGCATATACAATAAGTCAATCAAGCCTATTTTATCATTCTAGTCATGCATGTCCTACATTCCGCTCGGATATCCTAAGAAGTCCCTGTGTGTAACAACCACCGCCGATGCAATAGGAGCTTCCTGTTGTACTACACAATCGACCGGAGGCAAGTCAGCCCCCGGAATCTTTGCCATGGCGTGTGTTAGTGTTTGTCACCTTCTCGAGATGTGGCGGTTTGACGGTAATGATGTGTGGTGAGATGGGCCTCGTGCAGGGATCAACATACTGATTCTTCTCATGCGACCGACCAAAAGCCACTGACTGTGTCTTTCAGCTCGGGTTTGAAGAACATGTGGTATCGACTGCAGGATGTGTGACGCATGGAAGAGCAATAGGGAAAGAAGGAGCTCTGATCGGGTGTCCCCTTCGCTGCCACGGTCAGACACCCTCCTCTGAGACACCCTCCTGTAGAACGTGATCACACAGGTAGGAGGCAGTTCAGCCCTAGGGACTCCGCTTTGACATGTTATCATTTCAGAGTTGTGGAGCTGGCGCGATAATAGTACTGGGTATATGTGACGGAAGGCGAGGATGAACATTCAATGTGCCGAATTTGCACTGCCGGTTGTTGCCGACCCAACCTCCTGATTCTAATCGGTTGCCGTCTTACAAGTCTGGTTCGGGGGGAGTGGACGACGTCCCATCTACTTGACCGTTGCATTTGTGGTATGTGCTCAGGATAGATGGCGTGAGGTTCATATATCTCTCTATCTGAGGTGGAGAATCATCAAGAGTGTCATGACGAGGGCGAGTCAGGTGATGGGGACAAAACAGCGGACCACTAGCTGCCCGAAGGGCATGTCAGATCCAACTCTGACTTCACCCCTCGCGCGTACCTCAGACAGACGTCGAGAAATGCCTGTGATTAATTGCCCTCGACCTGTTTCAAAATGCCGGCCAAGTTGATGCTCTTTGGCCTCTCAATAGGCAGTCCTAATGCCCTGTCCCAAATCAGCTGCGCCAGGGGACCCAGGCCCCTCGAAACGCCGAATGTGGCCGTGTAGTAGAGCGTCTCGGTGAAGCCGTAGTGATGGAACAGAACACCACTGCTCGAGTCGACGTTCGGGTAAGGGTTTTTCGTCTTGCCGTGCTTCTTGAGGACCTCGGGCGCAATCTCGCTATTCTTCTTGACGAGCTGGAAAACAGGGTCTTGAGCAATCTCGGGGCGTGCAGAAGCATAGTCCATAAGGGCCTCAAAGCGAGGATCCGGTTTGCGCAGGACGGCATGGCCGTAGCCGGGCACGACGCGACCCGAGTTGAGGGTGGACCAAAGGTAGTCATGGACGTCCTTGTCTGTGTACGACGAGGGGATGGCTTCCTTCATCTGAACGATCCACCGCAGGACTTCTTGAGCCGCAAGACTGAGATAGCAGCAGGTTAGCAGGAGTCACACGCAGGAAGAAGAGGGGGAGGGGGGGGAAAGGCAGGAATCTGGGGATGGTAGTACCCATGGAGGGGCCCGGCAAGCCCCTGGAGACCAGCACTATAGCTGAGGAACGGGTCACTCAGGGCGCTTCCGACGAGGTGAGTGGCGTGCGCCGACACGTTGCCGCCTTCGTGGTCGCCGTGTAGAGCGAGGTACAGGCGCAGCAGGTCCTGAAAGTTCTCGTTCTCCTTGCCGCCCTTGCCCAGCATGGAGGCAAAGTTGTAGGACCAATCCTGCTCCAGATCAACTTCGGCGGGCAGAGGGCCACCTCCCTTGTACGAGTTCTGGTAAATCTTGGCGGCGATGGTGGGCAGCTTGGCCAGCAGGCTGATGGAGTCGTCAAAGGTGGGCTCCCAGTAGTCGGCCTTGTTCAAGCCCTTCTCGTACGCCTTGGCAAACTTGGAGGTGTAGTTGAGAGCGGAAACGGCCATGGCGAACTGTGTCATGGGGTGGAGGTCGGTGGGAAAGGCGTCGAGCATCTTGTTGACAAAGCCGGGCAACTGAGCCTGCTCGGCCAGCTGGCGCGACAGGACACGGACCTGGTTGGTGGAGGGAACCCTGCCGGTCAAAAGCAGCCAGAACATGGCCTCTGGAAGCATCTCGGTGCCAGTCTTGCCCTTGGGCAGCTCCTTCTGGCAGTCCTTGATGGTGCGACCATGAAAGCGGATGCCCTCGTTGGCATCGAGAACGGACCCTTCCCACACCATGGCCTTCAGGCCGCGCATGCCGCCGAGGGTGTTCTCGACCCTGACCTCCCCAATGACGGCAGAGCTGTGGGACTTGACCTTCTTGAGGAGCTCGCGCTTCTCTGGAATGACCTCTTTCAGGGTGGTCTTCAGGTCAGGCTCCGAGGAGGACGAGTACGGCCTTGCTGAGAAACTCATGACGGCGGCAGGGCGGGCACACGGAGACTACAATGGAAGGACAAGGACGCGTCAGACGGTAGGTATCCAGGCACGGCCTATGGCAGCAGCAAAGCAAGTATAGATTGGGGTGGGTGGGGTGGGGGGGCGCCTTACCCGTGGCCGCAAGGCGCTCATGGCTCGCGATGAGCTCTGTACGCGGGCAGCCATGGTGCGGTGGGACGGACAGGCAGAGCGAGGTGGCTGGCCAGTCGTGGTGTGTTGGGGAGAGATGCTGGGGATGGGGATATCGTTTTGATGGTGATGGTGACGGTGACGGTGACGGCCTGGTTTATACACCACTCCCAGCACGATCCCGAGGCAAGCTACGAGTGGTGCGCGGGGGTTGTGACGTTGAGCTCTCTGGCCCCAAGCAAGGAGCACCAGTTGACTTGAGACCTCGGGGGCCTCGGGCCAACTCCCCCAACAGCACCCCAGGTTTTCCCCTCACTCCAGAGTCCACACGGTGCTCCCGCTGCCGATGAGCCGAGGCAAGCCGACCCACAGCACAGAGAGACCGCCCATTGTCCGTGTTCCTTCCGGCTCCGGTTCGGCCATGCGTTCGGCCAAACGGGTACAAGACGGCTTTCAAGCTGTTCAAGCTGTTGCTCCTTCCTTGCCCCCAACCCTCGATGCTTTCTCCCTCACCCTCACCTCTTTCCCCCCGGCAACTTGTTCGTGAATGATATACTACCCTGCAGCTGACAAGTGAAGGTAGCACGGACCAGCATGCTGCGCAGATTATCGGCCCCGGTCCCGAAGCGGACGGCGACTAGACTGTCCACCTCCTGTTCGGGTTCATCACGACTCTGGTCCTCGACCGCACCCGCCATGGCTCCGCTGCAACCTGTCTCCCCGCCTGTCACAACCTCGCTCCCCTCAGACTCCTTCCACATCCTTCCAGAGAAGGACAAGGCAGGCCCGCCTGAGGATGCCCTCTACCAACAGCAGATCAGACATGTCGAGGAATGGTGGTCCACCCCAAGGTACGCAGGCATCAAGCGGCCATATACTGCCGCAGATGTCGTGTCAAAACGGGGCTCCCTGCAGCAGAGCTATCCTAGCTCCCTCATGGCCAGGAAGCTGTGGAACTTGGTCCAGGAGAGGCTGACCGCCGGCGAGCCTATCCACACCAGTGAGCGGCCACCACCCCGACGGCCTGCGTGTCTTGGCCTGATGAGTCTCGAGGACTGTGCTGATGTCTCCCCTGTGTCTTCGTGGCAGTGGGCGCCATTGACCCCGTCCAGATGACCCAACAAGCCCCTCACCAAGAGGTCCTCTATCTCTCCGGTTGGGCATGCTCCTCCACCCTGACCTCCACCAACGAGGTCTCCCCAGACTTTGGCGACTATCCCTACAACACCGTGCCGAACCAGGTCCAGCGCATGTTCAAGGCCCAGTCTATGCACGACCGCAAACAATGGGATCTGCGCAGAAAGCTCAGCCCCTCGGAGCGGGCCAAGGTACCGTATGTCGATTATTTCAGGCCTATCGTTGCTGATGGTGACACGGGTCACGGCGGCCTTACGGCGGTGTTGAAGCTAGCCAAGCTCTTCGCCGAGAATGGTGCAGCGGCTGTGCACTTCGAGGACCAGCTCCATGGCGGCAAGAAGTGTGGCCATCTCGCGGGCAAGGTCCTAGTCCCCATCGGCGAGCACATCAACCGCCTCGTCGCTGCGCGCTTTCAGTGGGATGTCATGGGGTCCGAAAATCTCGTCATCGCCCGCACGGATTCCGAGAGCGGCCAGCTGCTGAGCAGCTCAATTGACGTGCGCGACCACGAGTTTATCCTGGGCGTGGTGGAACCCGGCCTCAGGTCTTTGGCCGAAACCCTGCAGGAGATGGAAGCGGCCGGCGCCTCAGGGCCGGAGGTCGACGCGTTCGAGGCCGAGTGGGTCAAGGCGACGAAGCTGTTTACCTTCGACGAGGCGGCCGTGGCACACCTCAGGGCGGAGGGGGGCCATGTCGGAAAGTATGAGAGCACAGTCAGGCAGCACCGCGACATGGGACTGACAGCGCGGCGTGCCCTCGCTGCGAGCCTGACCCCGGGTGGCAAGGAGGTTTTCTTCGACTGGGACGTGCCTCGCACGCGTGAAGGTTTTTACCACTACAAAGCTGGTATGGAAGCCGCGACAAAGAGGTCGATCGCGTTCGGGCCATACGCAGATCTACTCTGGGTGGAGACGGGTGACCCTAATGTCGACATCTGCACCAAACTCGGGCGTGCTGTCAGAGCCGTGTACCCTGGCAAGGGCCTGGTGTACAACCTGAGCCCATCCTTCAACTGGATGGCCCATGGATTCACCGAGGACAAGCTCAAGTCATTCATCTGGGATATCGCCAAAGAGGGCTTCGTCATACAATTGATCTCCCTGGCAGGGCTGCACAGCACGGCGACCATCACAAGCGAGCTGGCGAGGGGATTCAAAAATGACGGCATGCTGGCGTACGTGAATCTGGTGCAGAGGCGTGAGAAGGACCTCGGTGTTGATGTGTTGACGCACCAGAAGTGGAGCGGCGCCAGCTACATGGATGGCATCGTTGGCGCCATCCAGAGCGGGAGCTCAGGGAGCAAGAGCATGGGTGAGGGTAACACCGAAGGCCAGTTTTGAAGATAGCACATCGAAACCATCTCAGCAGCAAGGGGAACAGGTATGACACTAAGAAAGTAGCGCGCGCCCATGGGTTTGTATTTGTTCAAACCGGCCGGATTCATACTTGGCGTCGCTACGTAACTCCCACAGACTGCCCCAATGGGGCTTGCAACTTGATCGCCGTGCCGCCTGTCTGTTAATGTTGTGTTCATTTGAAGTTGATTGCCTGGCACCTTGGTGAAATGGGACTACTGTTGAGTTCAATTTTTTGTCATATCAGAGTTATCATCACGCTGCAGCTGTGTAGGCAGGCGCCTTCATCCCCCCCCCCCTAATCCCCTTCTCTCCGCCCGGTTCCCCTTGCGGCAGTGTAGTCCAACAAGTAAAGGTACTTAGTTTGTGATATCTACAGTTGGAACTACGCGCAATATTCATTTTGCCCCTTGTCCCATCAGCTTCGCGTGAATTTCTCGGAAATTTTGCCCTTCGAACCAGTTCATGCGTCTAAACGGTTCTTGAGCGCGTTGTTGACAGGTGCGGCGCTGGCGGGCCCCTCAGGTGTGACATAGGCCTTGGTCATACCACCATCAACAACCATGTCCTAGATAGATCAAATGTCAATATCTCTCGTCTTCCCCGAGAACACTTACACGGCGGCGTGTGGGGTAGGTCACTTACATGACCATTGACGAAGCTGCTCTCGTCGCTTGCCAGGAATAAGACTGCCTGGGCCTGCTCAACAGCCTCACCGAACCGGCCGGTGGGGAAGTGGACCTCGCGCCTCAGTCTCTTCTCCTTGTCGTCGCCTAGCCAGTCCTGAAGCAGTGGGGTGTTTAGGGGTGCCGGACACAAGCTGTTGAAGCGGTAGCCATCGCGGGCGTGGACCATGGCGAGCTCCCTGGTCAGGGCGAGGACGGCGCCCTTGGATGCGGTGTAAGCGAGCTGCGGTGTGGCAGCGCCGACCAGGGCGACGACGGAGGCGGTGTTGATGATGGAGCCCTTTGTCTTGTTGTGGCGGCGCAGGGACAGCACGGCGTGCTTGCAGCCGAACCACACGCCCTTGACGTTGATGTTTTGAGTCAAGTCCCAGATCTCCTCGGGGGTCTCGACGGCGTCGGCGTCCCTGGCGTGCATGATGCCCGCGTTGTTGAACATGACGTCGAGGCCGCCGGCCGAGTCGAGCTTCTCGACAAGGGCCTGGACCTGTGCCTCCTTGGAGACATCGCAGAGGGCCGTGTCCACGCTGGCCGAGGGCACCAGCTGCAGCACCTTGGCCTTTGCTTTCTCGAGAGCCGGAGCGGAGATGTCGGCCATCAGGACATTGGCGCCCTCCTTGGCAAAGAGGATGGAAGTCTCGAGGCCGATGCCACTGGATGAGGGTCATGGTGGTCAGCGATATGACGCCGCGCGGGTCTGGGCGGACGGGAGAGGGCGGCGCATGGAAGATGGCAGTGCCTGGAGGTAGGAGCTCGAGATTCTCACCCAGCAGCGCCAGTGACGATGGCATTCTTTCCAGAGAGGCGTGCCATGATGCTCCGAGGTTTGCTGTCGTGATCTCAAGAGGGGCGCGGGATACTGTCGCGGCAGAAGTAGGCGGTCTACTCCGTAGTCAAGCGTTGAAGGGGCGAGTCTGAGCCAAGGGCGAGGTTCGGGGGCACGGATAATCAGGATGCCTAAGGGTCTTTACAGACAAGGTGTCAGGAACAAGCGAGAAATGGACAAAGACGAGGATGAAGCCAGTGGACCAGTGTCTTAGTAAGGGAAGACGCTGTGAGGCTGTGAGGCTGTGGGTAAGTAGAGATAGATAGAAAGCTGCAGCTTCCGTTGTCGGCGCTGCGCCCAAGCCGTTGCGTAACCGTACGTGATAGTCATCTCACGGAAGGCTGATTGGGCGTTGGGATCAATCGCATCGCCCGTGACAAGACTTTTTTATTTTATTTTCTTACGACAAATTCCACCAGGCCAGGCCGACCATCCGAGCGTATACGTGACAAGACTGTCAAGAAGTCGTCGAGCATCCATCGCTGTCGCCCTGCAAAAAAACACCATCGTGGGCTGAGCCTCTTATCAGTCAGCGCCTCATGCGAGCCTTGTCCTGACTCGGCGTCCCCCCCCCCCGCGCCGGGTGATTGCCGGAGCGGATCGGGTGCTGCACATGATACCCGGGGCGGGGGACAAGTACTGGAAAATGTATAACTGAAGACATATGCCTGGGCTATAAGTGGACAACCCAGTTTCTGTGCCTCATGCGGATCGCTCGTCGACTGGTTCTCGAGCCGAATGTGCCTGCTTCAAAGCTGTCATCAGGACAGCCCGACAGCTGGATGGGTTGAAGCTGCAAAGGGAGAGCTCGCTATCAATGAGGGGCATCCACCAGATAAGGCGGGTACGTACCGGTTGATCCCTTCTGGATGCGGGGTATTCATGACGAGGTACCGGACTAGGTGTATAGGCAGGGAGGTACCTGGATTGACATGCATCACAGCTCCAAGTCTGGATAATGATAGTGCATGCTTGGTTAGATGGGCACGTGCCACCAATGACGTTGCGATCTCGGGGCGAGCTTATCTGCTATGTACAGTACCTAGGTACCTAGGTACTGCACTTTACGCCATAACAGTACGCCCTGTTTCCCAGTCTGAAGCTGACAGGGACCACGGCCCACGACCATTTTCCTTCTCACCCTTCTTCCGCGCAACTCCTCCACCTTGCAAGCAGCATTTCACCTTTTGCGCCCTGCATATCCTAGCTCACAGCAACGAGCTGGCCCTTAATACATGATGGATACCGGAAAGCCCTCTCCCGACGCCAACGACATCACAATCGAGACTCTCCCCTCCATCCTCGCAGATGACAATAGCGTCAAGCTCGCCGGGGTCGACGTAGACGGTGTCCTGCGGGGAAAGCTGGTCTCCAAGAAGAAGTTCCTCTCCATCGCAAAGACGGGCTTTGGCTTCTGCTCCGTCATCTTCGGCTGGGACATGCATGACCAGACCTATTTCAAGGAGCTCAAGATCAGCAACAAGGAGAATGGCTACCGCGACGTGATTGCAATCCCGGACCTGTCCAGCTTCCGCAGGATCCCCTGGGAGGACAACGTGCCTTTCTTCCTGGTCAGCTTCCATGACCCCGACACCGAAGAGCCGCTGAGCGCCTGCCCAAGATCTCTCCTGAAAAGGCAGGTCGACAAACTTGCTAACAAGGGCTGGGGGGCCATGGCAGGAGGTAAGCAATCCGGCAATGATTATACAGTTGTGGATCGACCCCCGGTCGCCGACTTTTTTGCTGACTTTCGCTGACTCTCGCTGACTCGTCTCCGTGTATACAGCCGAATATGAGTTCTACCAGTTCAAGACGCCCGACGAAAACCAATCAGCCGCATCCTACCTCAAGGAGAATCCAACACATCATCTCCCTTCCCTGACCGAGGGCATGTTTGGTTACAGCGTAACGAGGCCGGTCCACAACAAGGACTATTACTATGATATTTTCAACACTTGCGAGGCTTTCCACTGCAATATTGAGGGTTGGCATACAGAGAGCGGCCCAGGCGTCTACGAGGCTGCCCTCGAGTTTGGTGAAGTCTCGGGCATGGCTGATCGCGCAAGCCTGTTCAAGTACGTCGTCAAGTCCGTCGCAACCAAGTACAACGTCACACCCTGCTTTATGGCCAAGCCAAAGCAGGGCCTCCCTGGCAACTCTGGTCATATGCACATTTCCCTTGTTGACAAGGACGGCAAGAACATCCTGGTCCGTGAGACTCGGGATTCCTCCTCGCCCTGGCCTGATATCGCCCAGCTTTCCGACACTGGTCGCCATTTTCTGGCCGGTCTCCTAGAGGGCTTGCCAGATATCATGCCCTTATTTGCACCAACCATCAACAGCTACAAGCGTCTGGTTGAGAACTTTTGGGCGCCAGTGACCGTCTCATGGGGCTTGGAGCACAGGGCTGCATCCATCCGCATCATTGCACCACCAACATCGAAACCTGGCGCTACCCGGTTCGAGGTCCGCGTTCCAGGAGCCGACGCGAACCCTTTTTTTGTTTACGCTGCCATACTTGGCTGTGGAATTAGAGGAATTGAAAAGAAATTGGAAATCCCATGCCCGCCTCTGGGCAAGGGCGATGACGTCGGTGGAGGATCTGACCAGGGCGAGCGATTGGCAAAGAGCCTCAAAGATGCTGTGGAGCGATTCACCCGGAAAGAAAGCATCGCACGTGAGGTCTTTGGTGACGAGTTCGTCGATCACTTCGGGGGAACGAGGGAGCATGAGATCCGGCTGTGGGATGAGGCCGTCACGGATTGGTAAGCCTACCTACGTCTCCACTAAACTGCTTCGTCCTCCCCTTGTTCCATCGAGTCTGGCTCTGGGCACTGATCGCTAACCACCGCTCCCTCTTTGCAGGGAAATGAAACGTTATATCGAGACAGTGTAGTACCATGTTGTTGTGGATGGGACCAAGTGTTGCGTTCCGCGATGGCTGTATCGGCGGCATTCTTCTGCACCTGGGAAATATAAACGAGTGATGGGTGTGATCTATTCTATGTTGCATTGGCGGAAGATGCTCATCCGACCAAGAAATACCCCCCCCCCCACCGCTTTCGCATTTGATTGTTGGGTTTGTTTTGTCCGCTGAATCCAGACATCCCACGGGAGCTTGCTGGCGTTGGGCGATATTGATTGAGGTGCTACATATACCTACCTAGGTACTTGGGTCTCGGTGTTGTTTGGCACGAATTGTGTTATGCCGTAATGCGGCCGTATCGAAAAACAGGATTTGATACCTAGGTAAGAGTAAGAGAACTCGAGAAAGAAACACGGAGATGCTGGATGCGTGTATACATCATGACCACGCCATCCCAGCAATTGATTGTTCGCTACAACGAATGTCAACTGGTTGCCGTGTAACATGTAACATAAGCGAACTCTGCTCGAGTGTCCGCTACACAGCCGACCGTCTATCGTCGCAGCAGTACGGTAGATTCTTGCAAATAAGAGGTGGTTCTATAGAGACGTATCCCCCGAGCCCACATGAGGTTTGCCGCATACCTAGGTAGGAGCTTGTCATAAAAGGACATCTGGAGGATGGGAGATGAATCCGTGGCCGGTAAGTGGCACCGGACGCCCGAGCACAGCTCGTGAAATTCCGACCTCTATCGCAGAAAAGGCAAAACAGGCCCAAGACAAGAAGAAGAAGTAAAGACTGTGCTCCATGTACCTACCTAGGTAGACAGCGAAGCAAATCCTCGCTGCCTCACTAGGGCTTAGCTACTTGCTCCTTGCGGAAGAACTTGAAGTATCCAAATGGAATGATCAGCTGCATGCCCAAAGCAACCCAAAACCATGCCTTGCTGATCCCGGGCATAATGCCCTCGGAGAAATCAGGGAATACGTCCCCTGGGCCGATCTTGTCGGGCGCCGTTGCCCTCGCCAAGATGGTAGCGATGCTCCCAAGGGTTTGAGCACCGACAAGTGTGGCGGCAACGTGTTGCCTGGTCAGCGTGAGCAGCAGCACCATACCCACACCGACGCCCTGTATGGTATCCAGCACACCAAGCCAGAGCCACAAGATCCTCGAGACGACCGCTGAGGCTACCGCGCTGCCGACCCAGGGGAGGTATAGTCCCACGCCTGAGGTCCCCCAGAGCATCTGCGCCCATCTCGGCGCGCCGAGCCCAGCTGAGAACATTGGTACGATCCAGGGGTGGCTCAGACTAAACTTTGAGAATATCCATAGTAAAAGCGCCCACACGATCACGAAGAACCCGAGGGCGAGGAGCACGGCCGACCAGCCCGGTAGGTACTTGGACGAGAAGAGGAACTGCCAGTTCCGACCATAAGGCGCACTCAGCCAGTAGTTCTGCACCACCACCGAGAGTAAGAACCAAGGTACGACATGTCGCCGCATCAGGGACTTGTAGAAGCTGGGAATGTAGTCCGGGGACTGGCGGTAGTAGTCGGGCAGTCCTAGGTATAGGATAATCCCGACGAGCCACATGAGGATTGCCACGGGAGCGGCAATGACGAGGAGGATGGGAACAGAGCTGCTTCCAATGCTGCCGCTGGTGAGCCCACCGCCATCCTGGCCTTTGAGCACCGAAGCCCAATACCAGAGCGCGACGATGTAGAGCTGTTGGATGCCCTGTATTATACACGCACGAAAAATCCACGTACTGATCGGTGAGCCGCCCTCGTCGCCAAAGTTGACCGCAAAGAATATGCTGCCGGTCGAAGCACCCGCAGCGTAGACGCACGTTGCTAGTGACTGAAGAACATCGCGTCCACTGTCTGTGGCGACGAAAGGCGAGACCCCGACAAGGAGGAAAGCCAGCCCGTAGAAGAACCACGGAATGCAGAGAATATAAAGCGACTGGAACCGACGGTAGACCAACCAACAGAGGCTAGAGCATATACCATATGTACCAGCAACTATGTATAGTTTGGTAGCAGTCTGGCTGACCTCGCCTGTCAGAAGGACGATTTGGTAGCTGTTTGCTGAGAGGATCTGGCCCTGTGCGAGGAGGAAAGAGTAGATCGGCCAGTCACCAAGACGAATCTGGAGGAATCTGACAGAATGTTAACGGGATTCCAACTCCCCCTCGCTTCTGACTATGCCTAGTTCAAGCCGGTGTTGTCACTCACTTCTTGAGGCCTTTGGGTGGTTTGTAACCGGCACCCAAAAGAAAAAGAAACTCGTCATCCCGATCGGAATCCGGCACCCCAGCATCAAACTCGTCGCCGTCGTCTTGATCACTAGGGGCGATACTGTTGTAGCTCACCGACCGGGAGTAGCGAGACGTGGAGAGGCCGCTGGGCAAGGGGCTAGCACTTGGGCTTCGAGACCGTCCGAGCTTGGCATCTTTGAACCTCTTGAACCAGTCCCTCTCCGACTTTGTGAGGTACTCCTCAATGCATAGATCGTCCTCACTATTCTTCACGGTGAGACCTGCAAGCTTTTGCTCAAAATCGCGGTAGTATTCTCCCGTGCTGTCGTTGAAGAAGGGGTCGACCTTCTGCAGCTTGTAATCAGTCCTGTCCCCGACCACATCAACGACTGACAGGCGTGAGCTGTTACGTTGCTGTGTGAAGCCACGGTCAACATTCAAATTGCTAGAGTTAGCTTCGCGGTATGGACCCTCTCCAGTGAGGTCACTGTACGCGTTCTGCTGAGGATTATCATCTCCAGCTCTGTTAACCGCCGCGGTCATGGTCGCCAGGCTGTCGGACGACGAGTGGTTGCCAGAGCCTTCGCCTTCAACCGCGTAAAAGTGATTGGGCGGGAGTGGAAGGTCAGGCGATTGATCTTGTTCGGGCTCGCTGGTTTGCGGAGGACGGGGAGGCTGCGACGGCGAGCGCGATCGGCCATCACGACTTGGGGTCGATGGCGCCTGGCCCAATGATTCGGCCCGAGTGGCAAAGTAAGGGATGGAAATGCTCGAGGCTCGAGATCCGCGAGGACTGACGGGCCTGGACACAAAGGCCGACGGCGGAGGTGTTGGCTCAGTATCGTCGAGCAGCCTGGCATTGGCGGCTTCCAGGGTGATGTTGGAGGGGATGGTAAGCAGTGGCCCACTTGAAATCCGCTTACTCTTACGGGCCTCCTTGTTGTGCAAGCGGATGGCCTCGGACTGGAGCTTCTCAAGGTCTTCTAGCCACTGCCGCACGGGAAAACGCTGCTGGGCAGCCCACGCTCTCATCTGGGTACGGTCCTTCATTGGACACTCCAGGGCCGACACGATGGCTCCGCGGAATTGACGAAGGAGGTGGCGGGGAGTCGTTGACTCGATGGTATACCAAAACCCAGGCATTTGCCCGAGACCCCCCACACGAGCACCAACGCCGAGGGCGCCCTTTCGACCGAATTCAACGGCTACGAGCCCAAATGGCTCATCTCGAGAAGGTATCAGAGCAAACTCTGCCCCGCTAAAGATATAAGGAGGCAAGGCTGTAAACTCTGGTTTGCTGTAGACTCTTTTTGGGTAGTTCTCCATGAGCTTGGCCAGTTTGAGGGCTGCAAACTTTCCATAGAGATCGATTACGGGCCCAACGCAAATCAATTGGGTCTTGGGGTGCCTCTCAAGAATGGACGGAAAGATATCTGCGATGAGGTCCACACCTTTCTGCAGGCTCCATCGCCCAACAAAGACGAATAGCTCGGCCTTCGGGTCAACCTCGAGACCAGCCCACTGCTGGGCTTGCTTGCGGAGTGCTCCGCGTTTTGACTCGGACTCGTCGTCCACCGTGGGCTTTGCTGTGTTGCTCAAATCGTTGCTATTCCAATCATTCATGTCGGTAGGGTCAGGATTCGGTAATTGGCCAATCTTGGACAGACCCCAGAAGATGGGATATCGCGCGTATGACCGGTCGCCATATTTCTTTGAGACGCCAACGGCACCGAATCCTTTCTGGTGCACCCGGAGATAAGAAGCCCCAGCATGAAGCAGGTTAAAGACTGATCCAAACTGCACATACCTCCTGACAATCTCTGGATCGAGGTTGAAAACCGAGCAGACTTCCTTGTTCTCCTCAGGACTTCTCATTGGCCAGAGTCCCTGAAATTCAGCATTATGGAGACTTAAAGCACAGGGAATGGTCCGCTCTGGAAGGAGGTAAAGGGGGGCTGCAGCTCCGTGGTAATCGTTTATGTGGTAGAGATCGACCGGAAACCGTCTCATTGTTTCAGCTATACAGTAGTTCCATGCGCTGTAGTAGATAGCTGACTCCATGTCATCCATTCTCGGCGGGTACGGGTCGGCTTTAGACTGCTTTCGAAAGATGGGCGCATCCAGCAGCACATAGGTAATGTTGTTGACCTTGTGATACTGGACATGCACCTCGAATTCTTTGCCCATTATGACGGGAAAGAAGCTGTTAGCTTTTTGATCCATTGGGTATTCGATCCCCGACACACAAGGGACTACCCATATCAAGTCTTGGTGCTCAAGCGCCTTGCCCATAAGCTGAGCCATTACGCCGAGGCCACCGATCTTGATTTTGATGTCCCAATCGTCAATGTTGTACTCCATCGTCGCAATGAGGACGGTGCGCCGCTTGGCTAGGACATCAGCCCCAAGATCACTCATCTCCATGCTGTTGCTGTCACGAGGCTTCCGGAAGTCCTCGATTGACAGACTCGGCAGTCGGTTTGCAGCCCTGACAAATGGCGACCTTCCGTGGCTTTTGAAGCCGATCTTGTTCACTTTGACCTTGTAGAAAGAGCCCATGAAGGTCCAAATGGCAGAGAGACCACCGAGGACGGGGAGCACCGCAAGGAGTATGAGCAGAATAATCTGAAGCCACTGGCTTCCTTGAGGCTCCACAACAAACTTCAGTGTTTTGTCGTCGAACCGCAGCTTGTAGCTGAGTGCTGAGCCTGGTGGGGCGGAAGAGATGTTAAAAAAGTTGGGCGTCAAAGCCATCGGGCTGAGGCGATCTGCGATACCGTCATTGTCCACATCGCCGAGGATATAAGTCTGGTCCGGTTTGCCGTCAGGGTTCATGCCCCAGACATTAAGTTGAATGCGCGAAGGCCATTCGTCCATCAAGTGCAATTGCCAGTCTCCATTGCTGTCGACCGACATCTTGTTGTCAAGACCTCCATCGAACCCGAATTGATTGAACTCGCCCATCACGAACAGATGGGGAAAGCGGCTGGGTGTGGTAGAATCTCTGCGGACCAGGCGGTTGCCCGAGACTGGAGCGGCGTCACCCTGTTGAATGATGCTGCTCGATCCTAAGGACGACGAGTAGTATTGGGCTATAACGTGGTCTTTTGACCACGCCTGATCGGACGTCCCTTTCCAGGGAAGCTTCTCAATCTGTTGCCTCCCGCCTACGTAAGGCTGCCAGTCGCTCCAAGATGAGCCCCAGTTTGTCGAGTACCGCCACGAAGAAGCGCCCGCCGCATGGTGGTTGACGAACAAGTCGTTGCCAGACTTGGTGAACAGCGAGGTCGAGTAGTTGGCTGTCATTGGCCACACGACGGGATTTTCGACCGAGCCCACACGGCTGATCTTTGTTAGCCACCTGCTACGGAGCCTGCAGCGTTGTATGCTAGAACAAAAGGGGAAGAACGGTGCTTACAGCAAGAATTTGTCAGTTGAGTTTGTGCTGTCCTTGCCGTCTCTTGTGGCAGCGTCCTTGACGATGATCGAGTGGACACCCTCTTCGATGTTTATGAGCGTCGCAGACCATCGCCATTTCGACCCAATTGCGCCGGCATAGGGTGGCTTTTCATCGTCAGAGAGAGATTTGCATTTGACAGAGCCAGCATCGATCTCAGCGTCCCCCGCATCCCTCTCTGTGAGCGAGGAAATGGTGATGGACTCCGTCACCCTGTCGCAGTCCATGTCCCGTGAGAAAGAGAAGCTGATATTAGAGGTCCCCTTCGAATCTGCGAAATCAATAGAGACATCATGGCCCGGAGTGAATTTCGTGATCATTGGAGGGGCCTCTTTCCAGTCACCCTTCTTCACGTAAGCTCGGTATTCGAATGGGGCCATGGTGATCTCGGGCAAGCATCCGCTCAGCTTCTCAGAGCCATCAAATCCGAAGGACTTGGGCGAGCTCACGGTCTCGATCTCGTCGTAGGGATAGAACAAATTCTTCAGTTCTGCCTTGGCATCAAAGGGCGAGAGGAACCCTGTCTCATTCTTGCTGCAGTCAAAGGTGTACTTCGTCTCCGTATCGCGGTTATGGTAAACAAACCAGACTGGTTCAGAGGCAAACTGCCCTTGCACGGTCGGAAAAAATGCTCGAGCAACGCTCCAGATACCTCGCTCAGTGGGTGTCGTGCTCCCATGAAGTATCGTCGAGTCAGTCTGATTCGAGAGCTGTTGCACCAGCCATCCTTCTGAGAGCGTGTTATAATTCTCTCGCATGGTAAACATGGCTTTCAATATGTTTCTTGTCGGATGGCTAGGATCTCGGTGATCGCGTGGGACTCGTTCGTCCTCGCAACCCCGCCGACCTTGGTCTATGGGCCAGTCAATGTACTGTGAGCTGCCTAGATTGTAGCAGCCGTGCATCTTCCACGCGGGCGCGGGACTCATTGGTTGACGCCCAAAAATATAGTTGTCTGCAGTGTTGTCCATGACGTAGAGGCCCTGTTCCTGACCGTAATAGACCAAGGGAATTCCGGGCAAGAACAATGTCGTAATGAAAAAGCCCAACAGCTCTCTCTCAATCCCTTGGGTGATTGCTGGCCAGCGAAAATTGTCTTGCTGTGGGAGCATGTTAGCATCTTGGCACGCGATTGCATTCTGGTGGTGGGGGATGCAATTCTGAGAATTGATGAAAGTGAGGGCAAGGTTGCTTTTGGTGAAAGGCATGTTCCCGTATTAATAACACTGACATTGGTTACCCCATACACTAAAGCATTAGGAGTTAGCCAGAGAACCCAACAAGTAACTTTATGGAAATTTGGCAAGAAGCACATGTGCTGGCCACAAGGTAGTTGTAGTAGTTATAGCCTATTGATTCAAAACCTGCAGCCCGCAAAGTCTTTGATCTAGACATCGGCTGGAGGTGGGGTAAATTTGTCCCTAAAGGTGTAAAGATTGTATGGAGATACTGCTCACTGTGTCGAGGGTCAAATTTGCCAGTATTTGGATTGACCAAATCATTTGTGAGAATCATCTGGTTCGTAGCGTTGACCCAGTCGAGCGGGAGATCGTAGCCAGCCTCCAGATTACCACTCATTCCGAGAAATCTTGTGAGATAGTGGTATACAGAATAATGAAATGCAGCCGAGTCGAGAGCGTTTTGGCCTTTTTCGCGGAGGAAAAACTTATCTTCGCCCTGCTTGCCAGTCAAATTCATAGCTGTCGGAAGCTCTTCCGGCTGTTGATCAGGCTGCCGTCCCCGGCCGTAGTAGACTTGTGCATTTTAGTAAACTGCCATGGGTCACAAGTTGCGGTCTTCTGGAACTCTGGTGAAATGGACGGTGTGCCGCGAAAGAAGAAGAATGGGACCTACTGGAGCTGAGGGTGTTGCCGGGCGTGAGCTCACCCGGGAGGAAGAAATTCTTCTTGCCGACCCTGGCTGCACAGTCACGCATTGCTGCAGAGAAGTTGCCCTGGGCATCTACCGTCACTTGAGCAGCCTTATCGAGTCGGAAACCATCGATGTCAAGCATCGTGATGACCAAGCAGGAAAACTTCTCGAGTCGCTGGCGGACAGAAGGTACCCAGTCCCTGAGGCGGTCCTGAACCGACGCAAACTTTGTGATCTGGCGTTGGTAGTCCGGATGGACACCGAAGGCCTCCGTATCACCATATTGGTCGAAGTCAGAGGAGAAACAGCCCTTGAACTGTTCGCGTTCGGGGTCATCGATAGGAAAACCAGTCTCATTCCAAAAACGAGGGTATTCGCACGTGTCGTTATACCCGTTGCCAAATGCAAAGTCGTGATACTGTCTATCAGTCTTGTACAAGACCTTGTATTCATCTGTCTTGAAAGGGGCAGAATCGTTAAGGTGGCCTTGGAAGCCGATAAGGTCCCCTAATCTGAGGCGCGGAAATTTCAGTCAGTGAGAATCACCCTCAAGTGCTTGCAGGATTCAATCACTCACGTGGCCATTGTGTTATCCATGACCACGTACATCCCCCTCGCATGTATTTCCTGGATTGCTTCTTGCCATAGTGTGATATTGCCAAAGTGAGCGTCGAGAAGGGTCAGATCCAGGGGCTGGAAAGCAATTAGAAACCGCGCAGCCACAGTTTTGACCAGAACCAAGCACACACCGAATATGCATCCGCACCCCATGGCTGGTTTATGAAAGGCGAGCCGGCAACGTAAATTCCCTAAGACTGCATCAATACCTAGGTACGTGAGGTGAGCACATTCAACATTAGAGATGAGTGTACCTTGATCCCAATGCCCTGGATCTGCAGCAGTTCCGAGTTAGCATCAAACGAACAAGGGAGAAGTTGACATGGTCTGCGGGGTGGGCGTCTGGGGTGGTGGTGTCACCACAACCCCACAGCCTGTTCAAGAGCCTGTTCAAGAGAGCCAGTATCATAACGGGCTCTTCAAGGAATAAGACATAGCTGGGAGATGCTTCTTTTTAAGGGGTCAAAAACATATACAACAACCTGCTTACATAGTCCAGTGAGTCAACCAAGCCTTGAACATCGCCACCATGCCTAAGCTGCGTGCTCCATACATCTTGCTCAAAAAGAGTACCGTTGGCGTTGTCGTTTGAGGGATCACCATTCACCCACTTATCGAGCCTGACAGTGGCCTTAGTATTGCATTCCATGAATATTGAAAAAAATATGAGAGAACGGGGGGGGGGGAGCCGTGGCAGGTTCAAGGTGATGCTTACATGACAGTGTAGAAAGGGAACCTCCAATTATCCGGTGACGGATGGTAAGTATGACCGTTGCGTTCGCCGGAATAATCCAAGGGACTGACTGCGTGTTCGTTCGTGTTCAGGTTATACTCAGCATAAGCTGGATCATAGCGAAGAGCCCGGGTACCCGGGCTCGCAAGTAAGAGATAGATGAGAAACATGGCAGTCAACGACAGGTGCCCCAAGTGGGCAACGAGGCTAGTTCGCGTGAAGGAGACTAGACGATGGACCGCCGTAGGAGAGAAGGAAACAAATAGACGCACACAAACCTAGAGCTCAGAGTGCACATGCCTCCCAGGTTCCCAGGTTCATGACGGACCGAGATATATATGCGTTTCCGGGGAGTCTCGATAGGTCACCCTGGAAGGTGTATCGATCTGACTGTAAGCCACAATGGGAGGCTGAATCATGGGGCCAATGGCCTACTAGGGCGTGCCATCTACGGCTGTGGAATGCCAAAAGGAACATGTGAGGTTGGAAGGAGATTCAGCAGGCACGCGTTGTCGAACTTCAGGGACCAAGCCTGGCAGCTGAAGGGATGATGAGTCTAGGCTCTGCTGTCATCCGCATGTACATCAACCGTGGCTCTGGCGGGAGGCAACACTCATTGGCTCCATGAAAAGCCAGTATGGGCAGGCAAGATGTTGATCTGGGCTGGTGGGTGCGCCTAAACTACGCATTCTGCAACGGTTACGGTTGGCCACTGTGACCAACCTGCTGTTTGCCAGATTCAAAGCCTCTCGAAAATGGGTTGATGGACAGCAGCAAGCGAAGCAACAGACCTCGGAAGAACCTCCCGGGCACCCGGCCGCCATAAACCTTTGCAGTCAATACTGATGATGGGCAGCTGCGCGGTAGGCAGGACAGCCGTGTGCCCCCGCGGGTCGGGCGAACCATTCCAACACGCAGACGGACGCTCGAGGCCCGGAATCGGGCGGGCGGGCACCGACATTGTGGTAGACTGGCCCGCTGTACGGAGTAGGGCTGTACGGACCAGTTCGCAAGGCTCATTCGACAAGCACCCATATCCGTGAGGATTGTATCTTGGCGAGCCAGTCTTTCAGCTTGCGGCAGCCATGTAAGTTGCTCTAACCCAATCCATACGTAGTAAGCAGCCGTCCACCGGGGTACGATTGGAAGTACAGGCGTAGAGCGAGCTTGCAAGTCGATAATGACTGATGACAGCCAGGCCCAGTGCAGTGGTCTGCGTGCTGTTGATGCTTGGGGCCGTGGGTTCCTCTGAGTAGTCGGTAATGTGTGGCCGCCGTGAAAATGCGACTGCACAGGGCGCTGAGCGAGTCCCCGGTCGCCAACAGCTATGCGGTCTTTTCTTCAGCTGGAGGAGGTAGACGGCTTAGCCAAGCGCTGGTCAGCACAGGAAATCGAGCTTGTCCCCAGTCAGCACACGAAACCAAGGCGGCCGCCCAGCGCAGTCAGTCATGGCATCAGCTCCGGTACTTAGGTATCGACAGAGAGGCTGGAGTGAGTGCCAAGCGTTGCCGAAGAGAAGAGGGTCGGTTAGTGAGCAAGCTGAGGGTGACGACGGGACGTCGTTGGGGTCAACGCCAAGGAGCTACGCCGTACCTAGGTACCTAGGTACCTAGGTATCCAGCCAGGTAGGCACGTACTTCCTGGGGTCCAGGGTGACATTCTCTCCAAATACCGCTGCTGACCAGGTCAGTGTGTGAGTAATCTACCATCATCTTCAAATGTTCATGTGGAGAGAGGCCACGAGTGTCGACTGGTTCACCGTCCGTATGATTCCGCATCAGCATATGTCATGTCATACAAGTGCATTACAACTGATTGATGCCTGGCTGACATCGCAATCGCTTTATTCTCGGTGCTGTTCTTCAAACATACGACTCGGGCTTCTAAATTCGATTCCATGTATACATTGTTGGTCGGTGGCCTTACAGAATGCACCCTCTGACCTTCAGCCTCTTCCAACGGAAAGCGACGTCTGAGCAAGCTTTGGATGATCAATCACCGCGAAATATGGGCCAAGCGATGACACATGGCTGCTGCGCGTGCTGTGGCTTGACCAAGTGTTGGGTCTGACATCAGCAGGCCCAGTCTCGTCGTCCTCGTTGTGCTGAGCTCAGAGTTGGCTGTGCTCCACTGCGCGGTTGTTGACATTGCAGCGCATCAAATGACTTCAGGATTTCGAATGCACGCACTATCATCGCAACCGCTCCTGTACCCTGCACAGCCCAGATATAACACTTGAGCATTTGAATCCCAATCGATGCTACAGTTGATGATTGAATTTTGAAAAGATTCCCGCGGTACCAGTACATATGTAGGACAAAACTGATGCACCCGTGCTGTGTAGCTCGGATTTTGCCCTTGTATCGAATGATTCCTGGTGGACTCAACTATCCCCGGTGGTAGTTGTCGCCCGACTCCTCAAAGTAGTGTGCCATCTCTATCCCAGAGTTGTAGTACCCGCACTTGACGTAGAACGGTTCGTTCTGAGGGCCACAGTTGAGGATATTCTTATAGCAGCCGACATTCTTGCCGATCGAATCCAGGGCCTGCATCATTTTCAGTCCCAGGCCCCTACCATGTAGCTCCTGCACAATGGCGATCTCTTCCACGTGCCCAACAAGTCCTCGGTCGTGGATGCTGCACACCATTCTCAAGTTAGCTGAACCAGCTTTCTGCATCAGGGGGGCTGCGCTGCGGAATATCAGCCCTACAACTTGCGCTCCACAACCAAAGACCCAGTACCAACAATGCGGCCTTCGTGCTCAATAGCCAAAAGGTAGTAGGTCCCAGCTGCCCGGACCATCTCATCGAATCGGCTGTTCCACTCCTCCTCGCTGAGATCGCCGACCCAGGTCAACACTCTGAGGCAGTCTAGGTAGCCCCTCTTGAAATCTGAACGATGCAGAGGCCGTATAACGAAACCCGCCGGCAGGGACGATACCACCTCTTGAGAAAGGACAGAGGTGGAGAACAATGCCTCGCGGTCTGTCATTTTAACTCAGAGAAGCTAAGTCTTCAATTGATCCAGAGTTTGCTGTTGTAATCGGGCTTGGGAGCACGCGTGACCTTGACGCGACTGATTGCTCTTGGTTAGGTGTTTCAATGTTGGTCTTGATATCGTTGCTACACCGATAGGCATAGCCTACAAGGCATTCTTGCCGGCAATCGGCCGGATAAGCGTGTCTAAGAAAGTAGGTTTGTTACTAGTTTAGAAATACTAAAGCAAAACGTTTTATAACGAAGTTTATAAACTCAGTAAACTAGCTTCATTCATAAATAATATAAGACGAGCCTTATATCTTATTTAGAGTTATAATAGTATACTTATATACCTATATACCTAGGGGTCTTATATACCTATATACCTAAATACCTATATACCTATATACCTATATACTTTATATATTTATATACCTACTATATACTTATAACTCTAATTTTATTAGAAAAGGTATAACTTACTTATAAATATAATAAATATTTATTAATTTAAAGCTATTATCATTTTAAAAAGAGTATAAAATAAGTAGCGAAGCTATAGTTTTATAATAAGAAGTAGTAATACCTTAAGGTACTAATTACGCTAGCTAAATATAAAAGCTTAATTAATACGTTTATAGCTAGTTCCCTTAGTTTTATAATATAATATATATAATAAGCTATATATAAAAAGAGATATAACTATATATTTATATATTTATATCTAGTATATATTTTATACTCTCCTTATATATAGTATTAAAACGTAGTAAAATATAATATATATATTATAGTATAGCTTTTAAATTAGTTTAGAAATATAAGAAGTTTTTACTACCTAGGTATTTATATAAAAGTATTTTAAATTTATATTATAATACTAGGGTTATTCGTAAAATACTATAATTTAAA